>PYXC01002520.1:45000-47500 GCA_015244755.2 Tenualosa ilisha | reverse complement strand
ACTTAACCCTAAGTTGCTCAAGGGGAGACTGGCCCTGAACATTGATAGTTAACAAAATGTAAGTGGCTTTGAATAAAAGCGTCTGCTAAATGCACAAATGTAACTGGAACAACAAATAAATATCACTCTAATGGACTTGTTCATTCAGGATGGTTGGAAGTTTCCGGTAATTCGCCTTTGTGTTGGTAAACAATGAATCTAGTGGAACAAGCTAACTACAAAATGAACCCTGAACTAACACTTATGCCTAATAGCAATCTAGTCTAACGTGCTTCACAAAAATAGACATTTACCAAAGAGTAACCACCCTGAACAAGAGTCTTTCCGGGACATTCCGTCTGCTGTGCACAGAGCCCATTAATATAAACAACAACAACAACGATAACATTGGAACGTTCAGAGTGAATTTGAGAATGATAAAAGGCTGACAGCCAATCAGAAGCCATGGAATTTTAAACATTATGTGCATCCACATGAGGAGGGACTTTTGTAATTGTTTGTCAGTATGGACAGAAATATTGTTCTATGACAGTTATCTTTAAAGTTCTCATTCCTGCTGTGAATGGCCCTTTAGTAGCTCTTGGTGTGAATACCCAGTAAGGCCAGCAGGGTATTCCTCTACAGTGTAAGCCCTGGGTGTCTAAAAAAACTTATAGCGTGAAATATGACCTTTCACCCCTCCAGTTGCAAACACAAAACTATTACAAAGTAAGAGCACGTAGACCTAGGAGCTACAAGTCCCGTGTGGTCTGTGTGGATGTCATGAAACAGGAAGCTTTGGGCGGGAGTGTTTTTGGCATGTTCGTGTTAGACATCGACACGCCGCATCTCTGATGGTGTGAAGAAGAAGTGGTGAGGGTGTGTGAGCCTGGCAATAAATTTAGCTACATGAGACCTGAGGTGTCAGTGTGTGCGTGTCTCTTAGGTGTGTGTAAAGTTGTGTGTGTGTGTGTGTGTGTGTGTGTGTGTGTGTGCATGTGTGTGAGAGAGAGAGTAAATATGTGAGTGTGTGTATGTATGAGAGAGTGAATGTGTGTGTGTGTGTGTAAGTGTGTAAGGCATGTCACACCTCGACTACACCCCTCTGCTAAGACCTGAAATAAAAATGCCACTCTTAAAAATGATGTAAAAAATAAGTTGTGTTGAAAGAGAGTCACCCACCCCGTAAATATTTCATCCATTTCCTCTCTCTGAAATAGTTTGCCGGGTTGTATGTGTGTGTGTGTGTGTGTGTATGCATGTTTGTGTGTGTCTGTGTGTGTATGTGTATATATGTGTGTGTGTGTGCGTGTGTGTGTGCGTATATATGCATGTTTGTGTGTGTGTGTGTGTGTGTGTCTGTGTGTGTGTGTGTGTGTGTGTGTGTGTGTGTGATTATCACTTCGTCTCATTTACTTCTTATTGACATGTCTCCCGTTGAGCTCTTCCCCAGTGACGGCGGTAGATAATGACCACCACCGCACAACAGAAATCGCCTGCCATCGATCTGCATGTTTACCACCTCTAAGACACACACCTACACACACACACACACACACACATATATGCGTTCATACACTGCTGGAGATGTTCTTTTGTTTTTGCATAGTTCTGTCCTCACCCCCTGGACTGTAGTTCCTGTTGTGCTGTTTGTTTTCACATCAAGCCATTGTTATCATCATCTTTCCCCCGCTCCTTGCTATGGTATGTGACTTCCATGCCTCTCACACGTGTGCATGTGTGATTGCACAGTATGTGTGTACTGTATGTACGAATGTATGTATGTGTGTGTGTGTGTGTGTGTGTTGTGAGGTGGGGTTTTTTTTTCCGGTATCGGTTAAGGCAGCGCGCGCGGCATTGATCTGTTTGCCTCATCCGTTAGAGGCCGGTCAGTGCGGTTCCGTGCCTTGTCGGAGAACGTGAGAAATCGGTGAGCCTAATGGGGGATTTTTTTTTTTTTTTTCTGCAAGAGAGACAGCGAGAGAGAAAGAGAGAGGCACACTGACAGACCCCCCGTCCCCCCCGTCCCCCCTAGAAATCGATCGTCTCCTTACGAAACTGCTCTGTTTTTTTGTTGTTGTACTTATGGTTGCATTGTTATTTATTTTATAAATTATTTGGAGGGGGGATTTAATAAGCTCACACTCATTCTCGGAGCCGAGAGGGCGTCCAGATCTGCCTCATGAGGGCTTTGTTTAGTGTCACACCTCATCTTGCTGCCCTGGTGCTCCTGTAGGTTGCTACAAATTTGAAATGAAAGGCTTGAAATCTCTGTGGGCCACGAGAGCAGCGTCTTAATAAGACCCAGAGACGATGACATCACCCGCCCGTTTGGAACAGCTGATTTAAACACCAGCTTCCCTTTGCACAAGAAAACTAATTAAAACTAAACTTTAATGCAAAAGAGAAAGCGATCATAAAAAAAAGGGTAAATTTCATTATTAAAAGGGGAAATTTCATTCCGCTATTAAAGGAAAATTCCGGAGGATTTGCAGGTGGCAAGACAGGAACACTGCATGCC
>PYXC01002520.1:30000-35000 GCA_015244755.2 Tenualosa ilisha | reverse complement strand
ATGAATCACACCTCAAACATAACCACCTAGGTTTAGTTATCAAAGCAGGGGAAGAGTCACTGGAGCCAGCCCAATAACAGGTAATGTTGATCACCTCCCTCTATTGCACACATACACACACACACACACACACTCTCTCTCTGTCTCTCTTTTACTCTCTCTTGCTCTCTCTATCTCACATGGAATTCAGACTGCGCTCAGGCCAATAAGAGGTAATGTTAATCACTTTCCCCTATTGCACACACACACACACACACACACACACACACACACACACACACACTCTCTTTCTCTGTCTCTGTCTCTCTCTCTCTCTCTCGTCTCTCTCTTGCATGGAATTCAGACCGCGCTCAGACCAATAACAGGCAATGTTAATCACCCTCCTCTATTGCACACACACACACACACACACACAAACACACACACACACACACACTCTCTCTTTGAATTCAGACCGCTGCACTCAGCCCAATAACAGGTAATGGTAATTACCTCCTGCTATTGCACACTAAATACTGTATGCTGACGGAAAGATGAGGCTGTTAAAGTCAGCTCCATTGATTGGGCTCTTGTGTTGTTCTCTTGCACTCTCTAGTTGTTGTTGTTGTTGTTGTTGTTGTTGTTGGCTGTTTGTTTATTGGTTGCTTGAGTGCTCCCAATGTGAGGATGCAAGACTATTCTGAGTACTTCCTGAAATACTCATAAAAGCAGATGGAGAAAGAGAGAGGAAGGGGGGGTGGGGGGTGGAGAGAGGAGAAGTGGAGACCTAGAGGAGAGAGAGAGAGAGGGAGAGAGAGAATTAGAGACATGTTAAGTGCGGAAGGCTGATACGTCTAGCGTCAGCACTAACGGAGATCAGCCTGTTATTGTTTTAGAAAGTGGGGCAGCCAAGGGATCAGAGATGAGAGAGGGAGAGAGAGATTGTTCTAGAAGTAGATAAAGAGATTCCTAATGACTGCTCTGTGCTTCATGTGTTTGTGTGGTGTATCATAAGAACGCTACACATGGTCTCACTCCTGGTCTCACTCCTGGTCTCACTCATGGTGTCACTCATTGTGTCACTCATGGGGCTCTATTTTCACGATCATATGCGCATTGTCTAAAGTCTGTCGCGCAAGTTGCTTTGAGGGCGTGCCCGACACAATTTGGTATTTTGACAGTGGGAAAAGCGAACATTGCGCCAGGCGCATGGTTCAAAAGGGTTGGTCTTAAAGTACTTCATTAGTCATGGGTGTGTTTTGGGCGTAACATACAATTAACCAATCAGGATTTATACTCTCATTGCCTTTAAAAGCCAGCGGCTATTGCTATTATGATGGCGAATTTACCCGGAAGACAGGAGCGTTTTTCGATGGAGGAGACCGATCTGCTAGTGCGTGAGGTAAAAGCGCGTGAACAGGTTATCTTCGGGGATGGAAAGAATCCCCCCAAACCTCCACGGGTCAAGGAAGTATGGGAGGAAATATCCTCAGTTGTGTCCTCCGCCTTTGGAAAAAAAAGAACATCGGAACAGTGCCGAAAGCGGTACAATGATGTTAGAAGATGGGGGAAACAAAAGCTTTCAACGCAAATTAATAAATATTGTGATATATGTGATGTACATTTATATTTCATATTTCCAGGGACTCCATAATTTTTTTCTCCACATGAAAAACTTTTGTATAAACCCTGCTGCACGCTCCTGCTGATGAGAGAAGCAGGGTGTGCGCGCATTGTGCACGCTTTCATATCCCAAAGCGCTGTGTGTCCCTAAAATAGCTTTTCAGCAATGCGCAACTGACGACAGACCAGGGTTTTGTTGGTCACTGGCGGATTTCATTTTTGCGTCCTTGTAATAGCATCTGGCACGCTTTGCGCCAGACCACACCTCTTCTTTTCGCTGACACACCCATGACGGTGCAGTGTCATCTGCTATCTAGACAACGTGATTTTTTGCCGGAAAAAATGAACGATGCGCTGGCACAAAATAGTAATGACACCATGCGCATGTCGCGAATGCACAGTGCACCGCGGCATGATAGGGCCCATGGTCTCACTCATGGTCTCACTCATGGTCTCATTTATGGTCTCACTCCATGTGAGGTGAAAAGGAGAGGCTGATGATTGCTGACTCTGTGTGCTTAAGAAAGAGAGAGAGAGAGTGTGTGTGTTTGTGTGTGTGTGTGTGCGTGCTTATTTTTGTGTGTATGAGAGAGATAGAAAGAGTGAAGGAAGAGAAAGAAAGAGAGAGAGTGTGTGTGTGTGAGGTAGAAGAAGAAGAAGAGAGACAGAGCGAGGGGGACAGAGAGAGAGTATGAGAGAGATGGATAGAGGGAAGGAAGTTGAAGAGAGGGAAAGTGTGTGTGAGAGAGAGAGAGAAAAGGGAAGGATTCCATGAAGATGAATGAAGTTGGTCTCCATTGCCTGTAGGACGATGTGTTACAGGTTATACTGTATTAGACTATTATACTGGATTATAAGAAATGTGAGAAAAGTGTCTGTTTGTTGTGTTCTTGGGTGTGTGTGTGTCTGAGTATCTGTGTGTGTGTGTGTCTGTGTGTATATGTGTGGGTGCAATGCATGTGTTTCACTATGTTTTTATCACCAATCTGTTGGTTCTACATGGTGTTGGGGAAACTTGTTGACAGGTTCTGTCCATACATGCAGGGCTGCGTGTGTATGTGTGTGTGTTTGTGTGGTGTTATATATCTGTTGGCAACGTGTGTGTGTGTGTGAGCGTAAATGAGCTGTTTGTGGTTCTTGTCGAGTAGATGTTTTCTGTTTTGTCTGTTTGATTCAGATCGATAACACCTCATCTTACTGCATGGTGTGTGTGTGTGTGTGTGTGTGTGTGTGTGTGTGTGTGTGTTTGATGACCACGTGTTTATGTGTGAGAGTGAGACAAAATGCGAGACAGTGACAAATAGCAGCTTCCTCTTGAATCACTTTACTAACTTGCCATTCTGTCTTGTTTCAGCCATTCTCGCCGTGTGTGTGTGTGTGTGTGTGTGTGTGTGTGTGTGTGTGTGAGAGAGAGAGAGAGTATGTGCGTGTGTGTACATGTATATTATGTCCTTTTAAATGACACTGTATTTATTATTGACCATAAAGTGCTTTTCTTATACTATTCTGTACCATGACTGCTTATCCCAAGGTCTCATTTTAATTGGACAAAGGTTCCACTCTTCTTGATGTGGTTTCCAGGAGTCAAGCACAGCTCGCCACATACACACACACACAAATGCATACACACACTCCAACACTCACACACTCACATATATATTATTGTATATGGGGGAAGTTAAATACCATATACATTTTTTCACTGTTTGCCCACATGTATTTTAGAAATTGTTACATTCAACTGGCATGTGTGTGTGTGTGTGATGGATGTGTATGTATATTTTTCATTTGTGTCTCTCTGTGTGTTTTGTGTGTGTGTACACTTTTCTGATTTCTTTGTGTGTGTGTGTGCGTGGTCAGGCACTGTGTGCTTCTGTGGTGCTCCCTGATGTGCTGTGGACCATGGCCCTGGTGTTCAGTGGGGCGGACGTCATGTGTGCCACGGGCGACCCTGACCACTCCACCCCCTACCAGCTCGCCCAGAGGGCCGGACAGCGACTGCAGATGGAGTTCCTCTACCACAACAAACACTCAGGTGGGGACCGCACCTCTGTAGGGCTGTGCATGAGAGAGGAACGAGAGAGAGAGAGAGAGTGTGTGTTTGTGTTTGTGTATGTGTGTGTGTGTGCATGACTGCGAGACAGTCACCGGAAAATTTAGTACAACATAGACCGAATAGGGAATCGGCAACTTTATCCAAACCAAGTGACCGTACCAGCTCGCTACATTGGGTCTTTGCTGTTTTAAACTCCTCAGTCTTTTTCCTGCCAACAGCATTCAGTGACCTTAAACAACAAGGCTATGGATTGATTCACTCCAGATTTCCCCTATAAGTCTTCAGGGAATACATTGGGATTCTGCTTCTCTCTCTCTCTCTCGCTCTCTCTCTCACACACACACACACACTCACCCACTCACTCTTTCTCTGTCTTTGTCTCTCAGTCTTTCTCTCTTCCTTTCTTTCCTTTCCGTATTTGTGAGTTTACTCCAGTCTATGCTGTATGTGAAAAGGGAAGTTGGAATTTCAATTGATTTGTCCACATTACATGTGAAAGTATTTTTGCATGTTTGAGTGTATGTCTTAGTTGTGCATTTGTGTTTGTATGTGTGTGTCTACCGATATTTGTAAGTGTTGTGTGTGCGTGTGTGAGTGTGAGTGCATGCGTGTATGTGTGCGTGCGTGTGTGTGTGTGCGCGTGTGTGTATATGCGTGTGTGAATGTGAGTGTGTGCGTGTGTGTGTGTGTTAGTGTATGTGCGTGTGTGAATGTGAGTGTGTGTGTGTGTGTGTATGTGCGTGTGTGAATGTGAGTGCGTGCATGTGTATGTGTGTGTGTGTCTGTGTGTGTGTGTGTCTCTGTGTGTGTGCGCGTGTGTGTGTGATTGTGGGGACTGTTCCGAAGGACCCTGTTTTGCATAATGTATGCAGAGCATCTGTGAGCTCTCTCCCTCATGCCCGCTCCAGCTCAGGCCTAATTGCTGGCATGGGGGTCACCTGGTTGCCATAGCAATGCCCATTACTCACAGAAAGACAGATATGGTCTCTCTCTCTCTCTCTCTCTCTCTCTCTCTCTCCCCCCCATCCCTCTATCTCTCTCTCTCCCTCTCTCTCTCTCCCCATCTCTCCCACCATCTCTCTCTCTCACACACACATGCACACACCACACTAACCGCCTCCGTTAAATGCACTTATAGGACCCAGTGTGTGTAGACAACCCAGTGTGTGTGTGCAGGGTTCTTTACTGTGATCCTATGTTGCTTCAGCAGCACAACATTATTGTCCAAATATTTATGATCATTTGACCCACCTCTGGGTCACCTTATTACCTGACGACTGGCTTTCACAGGTGGGCTCCACCATCAGATGAATTCTCCCTTTTGTGTGTGTGGGAGTGTGTG
>PYXC01002520.1:17500-20000 GCA_015244755.2 Tenualosa ilisha | reverse complement strand
AAAACATGACAGCATTTATAAGAGGAATTGATAATGTTTACTTGATTCCAGGTTCTCGATTCCCACCTGTACCTGCGAGTGTATTGAATGCTTGGATTCTTGGAAACCTGCCGACGGTCCCCTCTGGTGAGACAGTGGGAGAAAATGTTCAGTGGTTCTCAGAAAAGATCAAGCAACATGAGTTCTTGTGTTTGATCAGTTGGTTTGGACTCTTTAGACAATGATTGAAAGTACTGCCGAAGACACACACACACACACACACACACACACCACACAGCATAATGCAGAAAGATGTGACATTCACACACACAAACACACATTCTCTAACGTCATTGCAAACAAGACCTGATAATCTAAGTCTATCCACGCACGCTGTGTCATATTAGTTTTAGTCGTTTTAGTTGGATCCATACGCAGACGGACATCCAGAGGAGGTGTGCACTGCTGCTGTGTCAGACTGAAGTCTCACTGGAAGACAATTTGCGGCCTCACACTTTTCCATCACCAATAAAGCGTTAAAAATGTCTGAGTATGTGTGAGGTGGAGTGTAGTTCTCCACCGATCGTTTGCTCTGGCCTTAGGGCATACAGAGAATATGGAAGTAGTGAGTGAGACATTGGGAAAAAAAGGTTTTAGATTTTTTCCTCCTCTGTTTCGATCTTCCCTCTCTTTCTCACTTTCTCTCTAGCTTGCTCTCTCTCTCTCCCTCTCTCTCTCTCTTTCTCTGTCTCTCCAAACTCTCTCTCTCCAAACTCTCTCTCCCCATTCCTTACTTTTCAGTCTGAGCCTCAGGTAGTTTATATCATTAATTTACAGTGTGGAGAACTCCCACTCCACATGTTTGTCAAAGCCCCAGATTCAATCCTTCCGCACACACTCTCTCTCCCTCTCTCTCTCTCTCTCTCTCTCTCTGTCATTCTTCACCTGTGGGCTTGCTGGGGTGGTAATGGAATGATTCTTTTTACTGGGCCCCCGTGTGTGACTTTCTTCCCTGTGTCGTTTTTTTCCCTCCCTCTCTTGCTGTCTGGGCCTGTCTGGACGGCTCGTCGTGAGGTGATTACACTCCCAGAATCCCCTACAGGAAGAATGTGGTGTGGCACGGCATGGCGTGCCTTGTTTCAGAGGAATGTGTGTGTGTGTGTGTGTCTGTGTGTGTGTGTGTGTGTGTGTGTGTGTGTGTGTGTGTGTTTGTTGAGACCGTGGTGTTCATCTTGTTTTAAGCCCCAGCTCAGAGCTTGTCATTAGACCCGTCCTTGCTTCAGGGGACATGACAGGCAAATAGAAACAGAACATGATGAAAGAAAGGAGAAAAATAAAGAATTATAAACTTGAAGAAGTGATAATATTAATATGCATCCCAGTATAAATGTGATATCAGTATTGGAATGAGTATTAGTCTGAAGAAGAAGAAGAGGAAGAAGAAGAAATAATGACTAATGACCTCATCATGAAGATGTCTTGTGCTGCCAAAACTCTAACATTGCTTTGTGTTTGCTAATTGCCTCAGTGCTACCTGGTAGTAGCTAATTGGTTGTCGGCGCCCCTGTCATCTCTCGCACACCAAGACCTTTGACCTCTCAGAGGTTTGTTTCTTATAGGAAGGAGGCGCATAAACAGAGTGCACGGCGCTCGTAATTAAGTGATAGGAACTCGTGTGGAAAGGTTGCGCTGTAATGCGGGTTAATGTTGTGCTAATGCAGGCTCTCTGTGCCTCACGGCACGGCCGTCTTGTTCCTCCGTGACTGCTGTCATCCTCGCCGACCTTCTGTCCCGCGTTGGACCACTGCGCCGGCACGCTCAACAAAAAAAAAGCATTAGAACTTCGGTGACCTTCGGAAGGTTAACATAGAAGATGCTGGATGCTTTGGAAGGATGTTCGGAAGGGTAAACTGACTTAATACACAGCAAATGTGTTGTATCGCGCGCACGTGTGTGTGTGTGTGTGTGTGTGTGTGTGTGTGTGTTTGTTGACTAGGGATGAGACTGACAGTGGCATTTCTGTGAACACATCGTCACAAATTGGGGGTGGCATGTCGAAGGTAGGGGATAAATACCATTAGATTGTTCAGCGGCGGTGCCATTGTTCCGCCAAGCCACTGAGACAGAATGCAGAGCTGTAACAAATACCATCTGTCTGCAAAAAGTTACTGATTTAGAGATACTGAGAGAGAGAGAGAGAGAGAGAGAATCTTGGGGGAGAGATATAGTATAGATTTAGTTTGTGTGTGTGTGTGTTTGTGTGTCTGTGTGTGTGTGTGTGTGCCTGTCTGCCTTTTGTTTGGGCTTGGCACAGTTGAAATGCCATCCCTGTCAGCTGTTTCCTGTTCGTTAGCGAGGGGCCAGAGTGTGAAAGCCATTTGCCATTAATTAAGGAGCCTAGAGAAGACTCGCATGTTGTCACTAAAGTTAGGAGCCAACGGAGGAGAAAAACAAACAAACAAACAAACAAAGTCAGTAAAAAAAAAAACTCAAAAGAAAACTTCTAGCATTCTCATTGCTC
>PYXC01002520.1:5000-12500 GCA_015244755.2 Tenualosa ilisha | reverse complement strand
ATGGACACACACACATATGGACACGCACATTCACAGAAACACATGGACACACATGGACACGCACACACACACACACACACACACACAAACGCATGCACAAGGACACTTACACACATGGACACACATGGACACACATGGACACGCACACACACACACACACACACACACACAAACGCATGCACATGGACACACATGGACACGCACACACACACATAGACACGCACACATACTCACACACACACATGGACACACATGGACATGCACACACACTCACACACACACATGGACACATGGACACGTTTGAAGAATGAATAATGTCTTGAGTGGCTCCTCATACACATGGACACACATGGACACACACATACGCACACACACACGGAGCAAGACCCACTAGAAATGTGTGATGCGGAGGCTTAGTTATAAAACCTGTGCATCAAGCCCATAGAAATGGCTGGGTTTTCTGTCAAGTAAATTTTGATGGCAGCATCTGAATAAACATATCAGACCTAGCCTTTTTGCGGGAGAGATGCTTGCACACTGGCAAGGAGTTGACTAAGGATTCACCAACCAGCAACACACTGCGCCTTTGAAAAACCCACCGGTCTTCCACACGTACTCCTTCACGCACTCACCGCATTGAAGTTTGACTCGCCTTAGAACAAGCTGCCGAGGACTTCTGAGAGCTGAGCGTTTGAGAGCCTGTTTTAGTTTTTGGGGGTTTTATTTTTCTGTTATTTCTATCCAGAGGAAAAGATTTTAGGCGTGCTTTTTTCGGAGTGCTCGCACAAAGAGCCGTCGCCTGCAGCGACCTCGAGCCTGCTGAGCTTCACACAGGCATTGGCACCTTTGGGCCAGGTTTGCAAACATTGCCGGTGATTGCGTTAGAGGCAGGTGTGTGTGTGTGTGTGTGTGTGTGTGTGTGTGTGGGGAAGGAGGAGGAGGAGGAGGGGGGGTGTGGATGATGGCTTTGCCCTCGCCTTCTTTTCTTTCTCTTGGTGCAGTAATCAGTTTAGGTGTCTCCACACGGAGGCGTCCACCACCACCACCATCGCTATCACCCCCGCAGCCATGCAAATGCAGCCCAGACCCACCGCCAGTGTTCACAGGTTTTAGAGACCTGTCGTCTCAATGCCTTATGATGTCTGTTTGCAGGACTAAGCACAGACCGGGCACAGACATACACCCACAGCAGAAATGCACACAAATATGCCTTTCGTTAGACGAATCCTTTGTGTGTGTGTGTGTGTGTGTGTGTGTGTGTGTGTGTGTGTGTGTGTGTGCTTGTGTGAACGATGTTGGGTCTAATCTGAAGTGAATGGGCATGCCCCTGTAATAAACAAAGGTGCTAATCCATTTAGGTGTCTGTGTTTTGTGATGACACACAAGAGACCTGGACAGGGTGAGAGTGGGCGACTAGTGTATGTGTGTGTGTTCGTGTATGTGTGTGTTTGTCTGTGTACGTGTGTGTGTGTGTGTGTGTGTGTGTGTGTGTGTGTCTAAATCCCTCACCCATGGTGTGGGATACCCCAATGGTGTGATCCACAGTCAGGCTTTGTTAAAGGGGGTTATGATTTGTGTGTGTGTGTGGTGTCTCTTTATGTCTGTCTAATTCCCTCACGTATTGTGTGGGATGCCCAGATGGTGTGATCCACAGTCAGACTTTGTTAAAGGGGGTTATGATTTGTGTGTGTGTGTGGTGTCTGTGTGTGTCAGTCTAATTCCTCACGTATTGTGTGGGATGCCCAGATGGTGTGATCCACAGTCAGACTTTGTTAAAGGGGGTTATGAGCTGTGTGTGTGTGCGTGTGTGTGTGTATGTGTGTGTGTGTGTTTAATACCAAAGAACTTAATAATAAAAAAAGAGGGCTGAAAAAGTGTGTGTCACCCAAATTAAGAGTGTAAGGGATGTCGATAAAGAGATTGATGTTCTTGAGAGTGGAGAAGAGATTTAGAGAGTGACTCTATTCAGCTGTGATGAACTTGTCTCTCTCTCTCTCTCTCTCTCTTCTCTCTCTCCCTCTGTGTGTGTGTGTGTGTGTGTGTGTGTGGCCAATCTTTCAGGGCCAAACTCGTGTCAAGCTCAAAATTAACCGAAATTGGCTCTTGACTGGTGACGAAGTAAACTGTAATTTGTGAATCTACCATGCCTTTGTTACAAATGATTGCAGACACACTCCTAAAAGACAAGCCCATTGTTCTCCATAGCCGTGCGGAATAGCTCTGTGATCCTTGTTCCATCTGTCCACTTCACAGAATTTTCGAGTCCCTTACATGAGCGCTGTGAGCGGAACATGTGTTTTTGCACGGTATGAGTTGATCCTTCGTGTCCCTTTCTTTGGATTAGAACTGGTGGAGACAAGAGTTTGAGCCATGCTATGCATGTCTTTTTGACTTTGCACAAAGGGTCGGTCTGGTCGCTGTCCAAGGTGCTGAAACAGTCTGCGTAGTAGATGTCGCTCAGGAGAAGTTAGATTGATAGATACAGGTAGGGCTCAAAAAATGTGAATACTCTTGAAAAAGAAAAAAAAGTGAAACTTTAACATTGTATATACATTGTACATTATACAGATTCTTCACACATGAAGAAAGTATTGGTGTTAATTTTGATGATTGAAGGTTATTTCTAATGAAAACCCCAAATTCATTATCTGAAAGATACAATATCAATATGCCACTAAATACTTGGTTGGGCCTCCTTTTGCATGAGTTGTTGCATCAGTGTGGCATGGCTTGGATGCAGACCGCATTCACTACTGCTGAGGTGTTACGGACGCAATCTGCATTCACCACTGCTGAGGTGTTACGGACGCAATCTGCATTCACCACTGCTGAGGTGTTACGGACGCAATCTGCATTCACCACTGCTGAGGTGTTACAGTCGCAATCTGCATTCACCACTGCTGAGGTGTTACGGACGCAATCTGCATTCACCACTGCTGAGGTGTTACAGTCGCAATCTGCATTCACCACTGCTGAGGTGCAACGGACACAATCCGCATTCACCACTGCTGAGGTGTTACGGAGGCCCAGGTTGCTTCAGCTGCAGCTTCCAGCAAATCTGCAGTCACTGTAAAAAAGAAAAAGTTAAACTTACTTGAAAAACTGGTGGAAACTCGTGAGTTCAGTAAACTTAATTAGCCTCTTTCAACTTATTGTAAACATGTCTTGTGTCTCTCATCTTCCTCTTGACAATGCCCAGTAGATTCCCCATGGGTTTCAGGTCAGGCAGGTTTGCTGGTCAGTCAAGCACAGTAATTACAGTCATCAAACAAATTCTCCAAGCAACAAGACTGGGCCTCTTCATAATTCATCCATGATCCTCTAGCCGAGCCGTTGTTGCCCCAGTGGAGCGAGGTAGACCTAATACAGACAGAAAGTTCCCTTTTGTTTTAATGCACCCCTGGGCTACTTTGGTTCTCTATTTGTTAGTTCAAACATTGATAGGAGCCGTGTTTGCATTCAGTTGCTCCCTCCATAATAGCCTTTCCTACCAAGTCAACAACAACACTCAGGGCTGATAGGAGTCTGCTCTGGTGTTGCCACGGGGACGTAGGCTGCCGCCACTGCTGACTCCGCCTCTGCTTCTGCCTACGAGCCCCTGCCTTGCCCTTGAAACTTTGCTCCAGGAGTAGAACAACAATTAGGAAACGCATAGTCTCAAGACACACACACACACACACTCAACACACACACACACTCTCTCTCCCACTCTCTCTCTTTCTCTCTCTCTCTCTCTCTCATACATACACACACTCTCTCTCTCTCTCTCTCTCTCTCTCTCTCTTTCACACACACACATACACACACAGTAGTCGTGTATAAGCAAGGCTATTCCACTACAGCAGGAGCACTGGTGTTTAGTCAAAGCGTGAAATTGGAACATATTTTCCTGCCTTTGCAGGAACCCAGCAGTAATATCTCATAGAAGGCATCAGCGTGTTTGGGCGGTTGTGTTTCTGACTTGACCAAGGGTCTGGTATTCTGTTGAAGCTGACAAGTGCTTGCAGAGGAGGTTAAAATAAAATGTCCTACACTTGCCTCTGGTTGTCTGTGAACAAACAGGCTTAGCATATAACCTAGCATGAATGCAAAAAACTTCTCTTCCTCAGTTAGTTGGGATTGTTAACAAAAGACACTTGATTAATTTTTTCTCCTTCAAAGTTGTTATTTTCCAGAGGTATGCTACCCATCTGTGATCTGGGTGGCCTTAAATGACCAGTTTTGAATTTTTGCAAGCGAATTGTATTTTTTTAAATGTTGTAAGCTAATTAAAGTATTATGGTAAAAGTAACTGGTTGTTTGTAAAATGAAGAAAAAAAATCCTCACAATAGAACTCACGATTGGTCATAATTGTGAAAGTTTACTGGAGGTTGTGCTGAAAACAGATGGTGGAGAGACCGCATCAGGCATCAGGCAAAAGTTTTTGTAAACACAACAACAGGTCTAGAGTTCGATACATGAGCCAGACAAACAAAAACAGTAAACAATAACAGTCTGTGGTCCACAACAGATTGAAAGCAGGTAAGCAGAAGAAAGGGCCTGGTAGAGGCTTCTGATGAACATGTAGACAACAGGGAGCAATGACACACACACACACACACACACACACACACAGTGCTCTATACCAGGTTGAAGTTTTTTTTTAATTATTTTTAATTATTAATTAAATAATAAAAAATAAATTAAAAGTAAAGTTGGCTGGTATTAGTAGACACTTTTATCTAGAGAGTGACATGGACTTACAATGTTTCTTTCATGCTGTTCATGAAACATTTATAAGGCAGCGGTATGCATACTTTACCTGAAAAACATTTTGTGAAATGTTCATGACATTGAAAACATTGTTTTCCTAGCAAATTCATGATAATTTTATATCCATATAGATAGATCCACATAGATAGGCTATTCTGTATCTGTTATAGGCTGAGAGGGTTAGGTGTATGGGCATGTGAGTGTGGGAGAGCATGTGGATTGGGCCCTCTGACCCCAGTAACATACACTGATTTGACTGGGCCTCAACTCAAAGAAGTTCTATAGAGGTTAAAAAAACAGCAAAAAATAAATCCGAAGAAATCCGAAAAAATAAAACAGATTTCATGGGGCCCTATGATTGTCAGACGAGTGTGCGTGTGCGTGTGTGTGTGTGTGTGTGTGTGTGTGTGTGTGTGTGTGCGTGTGTGTGTGTGTGTGTGTGTGTGTGTGTGTGTCAGTAGAGTGACATTTCTGCTGCAAAATGCAGTGGGTTAAAATATAATTATAAACCAAGCTAGGTCAAGCACCTTTTGCCATTTAGAGCTTTCAACAGGAGTATCAGAGCTTGGTTGATACACATATTCATTTTTCTCCTTAATCATAAGAACCCTGGAACACAGCCATAGGGATGTTTATTACACGGCCACCTGGTCATAGTCTTCTGAGAGTCTGAAATATACATTTTTTTTTTTTTTTAAAGAATTTTTTTCTAACAGTTGCAATGCAAAGTCTGTCCCTGCTGTGTTCATGGAGGATGGGGCTGTCTAGATATATTAGTTTTGACCTTGAAGGAAATGTGGAGTGTGTGTGTGTGTGTGTGTGTGTGTGTGTGTGCGTTGAAGGGAATGTGGAATGGTTGGCGATTGTGTGTGATTTTTTGTGTTGAAGGGAATGTGGAATGGTTGAAGACTGTGTGTGTGTGTTTGTTGAAGGGAATAAGGAATGGTTGGTGATAAATGCGCCAGTGATCAGTTCTTTGTTTGTGGAAGATGAGAGAGTGAAAGAGGGGGGGGGGGGGGGGCATGGTGTATGTGTGTGTGTATCTGTTTGGCAGACAGAGAGTGTTTGTGTGTATGTGTGTGTATTTGTGTGGTAAACATTGGGAAGTCACACGACACCAGGCTGTATTTGTGTTAATGTTCACTGACAGGAAGAGATCACAGTGCCTGCTTATTACACACACACACACACAATTACACACAAAATCTGTCCCTCTCTCTCTCTCTCTCTTCCCCTCTCTCTCTGTCCATCCCTTCTCTTTTTTTTCAAATTTCTTACAACTTTTTTCTCCCTTCCTCTCTGTCTTTCTATTGTGTGTGTGTGAGAGTAAACGTGTGTCTCCTTCCCTCTTTCTCTTACAGTTTAATTTATTGCTGTGACACAGGTTAATACTGTGACCAGGATAATCAAAATCTATTACCCTCATTGGAAACAGAACAACCAAATAACCCATGAAAGTTATGAACATAATTCACTGTCCTCCTCACAACTCTGAGCCCCTTGGCTGTCTGTGTTTAGAATTGACTTTAAAGCACCACTGCTTGTGTGTATATCTCGAAATGGGAAAAGGCCTAATTACTTCTCTGATGTTTTAGCAAATATAACCCATCATGTCTCTGAGATCTCAGCAGAAAAATTCTGGTAAAACCTGCTGTTAAAATAAAGCGTGGTGAAGGAGCTTTGAACTACAAAGCCGTTCAGGATATCTGGCTGTCTCCCTGTCTCTCTCTCTCTCTCTCAGTGGTGTCAGCGCATCTGGATATCTGACTGTCTCCCTGTCTCTCTCTCTCAGCGGTGTCGACACATGTGGATACCTGACTGTCTCCCTGTCTCTCTGTCTCTCAGCGGTGTCGACACATGTGGATATCTGACTGTCTCCCTGTCTCTCTCTCTCTCTCTCAACGGTGTCGACACATGTGGATATCTGACTGTCTCCCTGTCTCTCTCTCTCTCTCTCAACGGTGTCGACACATGTGGATATCTGACTGTCTCCCTGTCTCTCTCTCTGAGCGGTGTCAATGCATGTGGATATCTGACTGTCTCCCTGTCTCTCTCTCTGAGCGGTGTCAATGCATGTGAATATCTGACTGTCTCCCTGTCTCTCTCTCTGTCTCTCTCTCTCTCTCAGCGGTGTCGACACATGTGGAAGGCGAGGAAAGAATCCAGGTGCTGCTGATGGTGGAGAGCGGAAGGTGATGACTTAAACTTTGTTTGGGGTGTGTGTGTGTGTTTGTGTGTGTATGTGTGCATGTATGAGTATGATAAGTGTGTGTGTGTATGTGTGTGTGTGTGTGTGTGTGCACGAGCATGTGTGTGTGTTGGTGAGTGTGGTAACTGTGTGTGGTGTGTGTGTGTGTGTGTGTGTGTGTGTGCGTGCGTGCGTGCGTGTATTTACACGTCTCCATCTGTGCGGTGACTCCACAGGACAGTGTACATCCACGGCCACTCCCGTCTGGACTTCACCCTCTGGCACGCGGCCATCCAGCAGGCAGCCGGCACAGACGGCCGGGCGCTAGGCAACCAGCAGCTCAGCAAGAACGACATCCCCATCGTGGTGGACAGCTGCATCGCTTTCGTCACTCAGTATGGTGAGACACCCCCACCCACCCCTATCCCTCTCCATAATTCTTCTCTCCGCTGCTCCTCCTCCTCCCATAATTCTGCTGTCAGTCTTTTTGTCAGAGCTTGTAGATAAATAACCCCAATAACTCATGGTATAGCAGTGCATTAATTGATCCAGTTATAGA
>PYXC01002519.1:47500-96675 GCA_015244755.2 Tenualosa ilisha | reverse complement strand
GCCACAGCCCCGCCACTGCGCCCTGCAGCCGCTGCCACAGCCCCCCCACTGCGCCCTGGAATCACTGCCACAGCCCCCCCACTGCGCCCTGGAATCACTGCCACAGCCCCGCCACTGCGCCCTGGAGCCGCTGCCGCTGCCACCACTGCAGCCGCTGCCACAGCCCCCCACTGCGCCCTGATGCCACTGCCACAGCCCCGCCACTGCGCCCTGGAGCCGCTGCCACAGCCCTGCCACTGTGCCCTGGAGCCACTGCCACAGCCCTGCCACTGTGCCCTGGAGCCACTGCCACAGCCCTGCCACTGTGCCCTGGAGCCACTGCCACAGCCCCGCCACTGTGCCCTGGAGCCACTGCCACAGCCCTGCCACTGTGCCCTGGAGCCACTGCCACAGCCCCGCCACTGTGCCCTGGAGCCACTGCCACAGCCCCGCCACTGTGCCCTGGAGCCACTGCCGCTGCCACCACTGCAGCCGCTGCCACAGCCCCACCACTGCGCCCTGGAGCCACTGCCACAGCCCTGCCACTGCGCCCTGGAGCGCTGCCACAGCCCCACCACTGCGCCCTGGAGCCACTGCCACAGCCCTGCCACTGCGCCCTGGAGCCACTGCCACAGCCCACCACTGCGCCCTGGAGCCACTGCCACAGCCCTGCCACTGCGCCCTGGAGCCGCTGCCACAGCCCCGCCACTGCGCCCTGGAGCCGCTGCCACAGCCCCACCACTCACCACTGCGCCCTGGAGCCGCTGCCACAGCCCCGCCACTGCCCTGGAGCCGCTGCCACAGCCCCACCACTCACCACTGCGCCCTGGAGCCGCTGCCACAGCCCCACCACTGCGCCCTGGAGCCGCTGCCACAGCCCCACCACTGCGCCTGGAAGCCGCTGCCACAGCCCACCACTCACCACTGCGCCCTGGAGCCGCTGCCACAGCCCCACCACTGCGCCCTGGAGCCGCTGCCACAGCCCCACCACTGCGCCCTGGAGCCACTGCCACAGCCCTGCCACTGTGCCCTGGAGCCACTGCCACTGTGCCCTGGAGCCACTGCCACTGTGCCCTGGAGGCAAACCAGGCAGACCGCCGCACCAACGCACAACCTTATCCCGCCAGCCTCCAGAACTTACAACATGGGGAGATATGTGTGGGAAAACCATGTAAATGTCTACAACAACAGTGAACTGCTTATTTGGAGAGGTTTTGGGTATAATTTGGAGAGGGTATAGGCCACCAGTAAAATTCATCCAAGAACATACATTGCAGTTCCTTGAAATTAACTCAGCACGGTTAACTGTGCTTCAGAAGGTAAGAAAAAAGTAAACTTCATATTTAGTAAAAGACAGTTGTTTTGTATTTGGTGATTTTGGGTAGGCCAAAAGACATTTTGGGAATGCCTATGTATACCAAATGTATTTTGTGTGTAAAACCTGTAAACCTTTGCCTATCTGCTTCAATTTTTTTGCACTTGTTACCATCATGTGGGTGAATCATAAAATGCTTTGTTTAGTCTCCTGTGACACTCATAACCAATTTCACACTCCAAATTCAAAATAAATGGTAGGCGTTTTGAATTCATGACACTTTTTCTGCATTTCTAGCTGTACAAATGAATGTATAATGACTCTAATAAGACACTTTGGATGTCTGAATTGATGGCCCAGGTGTCTTCTTCATTTTAAGTCATGAATCATTATTATGCAAGGTGTAGAACTGTTCAACTGTCAAAATATAGGCGGAAATGACCCATTTTGCCCTCTGCATTAAGGGGTTTTTAAACAACGCACGTTACTAATATAAAATGTGGGGTTTTTAGCCAGCATAAACCCTCTTCTCCTACGGTACTATGTACCGCCTGTAAATCTGTATCTGTACGTAGTACAGGAGCAGACATATTTTTCAGACATCAGATATTTCTTTACCTTGTGTTACTGAAATTAATGAACTCTTCAACAATATTCTAATTTGTGAAGCTTTACCTGTATTGTGTAGCTATACAAATTGTTATGCATTACAATTATCAAGACACTAGCAATAAAGTGCATACAGTACTTAGTCCACTTTTGCCTTGTTCAAGTGAATTGTAAAAAAAAGTCATTACTGATTGCCTCTTGATTTACCTTACCTTACTAGAGGAGAGGAGAATGTATGTATGTGAGAGGAGAATATATGTGTGTGCGAAGAGAATGTATGTATGTGAGAGGAGAATGTATGTATGTGAATGTGAAAAATGTATGTATGTGAGTGCAAAATATGTATGTATGTGAGAGTGAAAATAAATATGTACATGAGAGGAGAATTTATGTATGTGAGAGTGAAAACATATGTATGTGAGAGAGCCAGAATGATAATGTCTTGAAGGGCCCCTCATACGTGTGTGTGTGTGTGTTTGTGTGGTGTTGTGTGTGTGTGCATATAAAGATTACCCGCAAGTCTTTTGATGGTCCTGAAAATCCCTGGCTGATTGACACCAGTGTCATCATTGTCCTTCAAGAACACATAAACCTAGTGTGTGTGTGTGTGTGTGTGTGTATTATGTCAGAATCCCAATTATCCCCTTAAGCCCTATGTCGGAATTTCTAAGTGTGTGTGTGTGTGTGTGTGTGTATGTGTGTGTGTGTGTGTGTTAGCATCATCATCACCCAAGGGAAAACCACACACACATGATATACAGTCACTCCATAATAAAAGCTCATATCATATAAACCACAAGACACTGTTTGGGGCAAACTGTATTAACCACAGTTTATTAGATAACTACATATGATATATATTTACTCTCTCACCATCTATCTCTCTCTCAGTCACACACACACACACACACACACACACACACAAAAACACACAGTACCTGTACTCTTAAAATGTTTGCAGATGATCTTTGTCAGGATTGCCAGTGTGGGCATGTATTTTATATTCCTCATCCCCCATTACAAACAAACACACACACACACGCACATACACACACACGCACACACACACACACGCACACACACACAGATCAGACAAATCTTACAATATCATCTCTGCTGAGAGTCATCCTGCCTCTCACCGGTCGACATCCCTGTCACAGATTCCATCCTGAGAGGCCTGTGACTTCATCTGAGGCTCATGCCAGCCTTTGCCAGGACCGACTCCTTCCTTCTGAGAGGCTCTGCAACTGACCCCTTCTCACCATGGCACCACCCTCTGACACCGCCATGTTACCCCTCTCACTCCCTGTCTTTAACATTTTGTCTGGCTGCTACTACGCTGTCCAGCCATAACTATAGACCTATATATCACCTACTGTATCACCTATATCACCTACTATTGCACGTATTTCACCAACTATATCAGCAATATCACCTACTGTATCACCTATATCACCTACTATTGCACGTATTTCACCAACTATATCAGCAATATCACCTACTGTATCACCTATATCACCTACTATTGCACGTATTTCACCAACTATATCAGCAATATCACCTACTATATCACATATATCACCTACTATATCACATATATCACCTATGGCCTGACTATCATATAATGTGGGACAATATTTTGGAATTTTTATGATCCTCTGCCAAAACCATGGACATTATAGTCTATCACTTCTGGTAACTACTGACTGTACATTTCCAGTGGACCAAAACCATGGACATTAAAGTCTACCACTTCTGGTAACTACTGACTGTACATTTCCAGCTTGACCCCTGGCAGCTGGGTTGGCCTTGAGCCGTGGATCTGCCCAAGGTTTCTTTCTTCAATGACAACCACAAGGGAGTTTTTCCTTGCCCCTGTTGCTCTTGGGTGCTCTTTGTTAATGTCTGTAAAATGCCATAAGACAATTCTATGGTAAATGACATGTATAAATATAATTGAACTTAAATGAAAAATGTAATTATTAAAATACTTTGTGTAATGTGTTCTCTGCACTGTGTCTATGCTGTTTTACATTATTATTCATAAATGTGTAATAACCTCGCACAGCTTTTGTTCCCCTCACACAACCAAAAATTTGTAAACAACACAAATACATAAATAAATAAACAACAAAAATATAGCAGCCGGATGATGGTACCTCACTCAAGCATACAGGGCCGTGTGTGTGTGTGCGTGTGTGTGTGCGTGTGCATGTGCGTGTGTGTGTGTGTGTGTGTGTGTGTGTGTGTGTGTGTGTTTGGATTTATTTGCATGGTAGTGAGTCATTCTATTTGGCTTCATTTTAGAACAAACCAACCTAACAGGTCCTGGCAATAACAAATGCATGTTGTAGACCCCGCCCCCCACACACACACATATGCACACACACACACATATTTTGTGAGCTTAATGACTTTTCCCTGGAGAAGCAGGACAACATGCAAACAAAACCTCTGACACACAGATTTTTGAACACTACAGAAGTGCATTATTGTGTGAAATTTACACAGAGAAATATTGTGTCTTGCAGAGACATAACAATAACAAGTCTCTTGTTTGCAGGGGGTGAAACCAGCACCTACAAAGAGGCCTTTAGAAACTTTAGAAAGAACAGGCCCAGGCTACATTATGGCAAACTGACATGGACTTAGATAGCTTTCCCAAAACAGACAGTGGGTCAGACAGCAGTAATGTACCAGTAAGGGAAATCTTTATAGAGGCATAGACATAAAGCACCATACAGGGAAAATAAGCATTTGTTATTTGAGCAGGGGGCAATGCAATAGAATACAAGGCATGGCAAACAGTCAGAGTGAATGTTATATTAGAATATAAGGCATGGCAAACAGTCAGAGTGAATGTTATATTAGAATACAAGGCATGGCAAACAGTCAGAGTGAATGTAATATTAAGATGTAAGGCAATGGCAAACAGTCAGAGTGAATGTAATATTACATCTTCGCTGGTGGAGCAGGACAGCTCTCTATCGCCCCCTACTGTTAAATAATTAAAATCATATAAACAAAAAGCTCTGACGCAGCAGAACTGCCACTGCCTCTTATAAAACCTCATTTTTGTCCTCTCAGTACATTTTCTGCTGTCTGCCAGAAGTCGTAGACTGAGGACAAAGAGAAAACCGCAGGCCGGCTAAAGGGCAGGGGCTCCAAATTCCTGAGTGTTAGAGATGAGAGACGCACGATTAAAATGCAGTGAGAATGTTGTTTTGTTGTGGTTTTGTTACTTGGCTATGGCAAAAATCCATATTTGCACAAACCCAAAATGAGTGATTGCACTTCCTGTTATGCAAGTCAGCTTGCAACGTGCATTTTCATGTAAAAAATTTAGAATGATTTATTGGAATGATGGAATGATGATTTTCAAAAAATGACATCAACATGTTCATAAAGTGCTGCTTTGCATCCAGCCAGAACGGATTCAACATATTTTCATGTTGGAAATGTGGCGCCATAATTATAAATTGTAAAAAATAATTGGTCTCTGTGATTGGCACACAAAGAAACAAGACCATTCCTCATTGGCACTACATGTCAAAAAGGTTGATGTAGGTCGTGGCTTGTACTTGTTATCACACCCATCCTTCAAGTGCAATCTAAGTGAAGCATAATTACTGAATTTCCCCACAACTACCTGTAACTACACGCCAACATTGGATTGGGTGTAAAATAAAGTCACTTATTTCACCCTGTCTTTTGTAAATACTTAGCTCTATTATAGCCTCCGTTTAATTCGGCCCGGTTCTCCCCTACCTGTACTTTATCTCTTGCTACGTGGGTCTGTTTTGTTGCTGATGTTGTTTTTAAAGTCTACTTGCCCTGTACCTACTCCGTAATTATGACAATATCACACATACATGTCTATTTTGTTATGCTGTTTTTACTCACTCCAGTCCTACACAATAATCCACGGCCTGTGATCTAAAGCGTTACCAAGTATTTTTTTATCTGTATTTTTTTTAGGTGTTTGTACTCAAAACAATTTAGTCACACCTGAGAGTGCTCAGGTCATACCTGAGCGACCATGATGACGCGAAAGGTCAAACACATTGTTCGCTCTGAATAAACCAAAGTAAAGTCAAGCAGGGTGTGATAGTTTTTCCCTTTAAAACTGTCTAATATATTCCTGCGGCCTACCAGCAGGTGACCCAGAGGCTGTGCGTGGAAATATGAATCCTGCATTTCCCCCTTTGAGTATAAATAAATATAAAGAAAGAAATCCAGTTCCAACCGTTTAATAGAGTCACTCATTCATTATCTTAGGTGCAAACAGTTGAGTCAAGCTCACAAAATACTGTGAAAATGAATTGTGAGAAATTATTTTGTGTGCCGTAACACATACACAAGAGAGAAATGTTATTCAGTCGTAGTTCACACAAGGGTTAAATATTTATCTTTCCTAACACTCCACACCCCGACACACACAAACACACACACACACAAATACACACACACACAGGATTGCTTTCTCCTGCAACTAACTCAAACCTGTGTGTGCCTGCATGTTTCCTCTGGAGTATATATCCATTTTCCACAGTTTGATGCTGCAGTGGGATTGAATGAGATTAAGTACATCAAGTCAGATTATATACCCCCAGAAGGACTGATCCCGTGTAGATGAATATCACCCAGCAGATCCCACTGGCCAGCAAAACAGACAGGACTGCCCATATAATTCCCATACAATATGGTGTGTGTGTGTGTGTGTGTGAGTGAGTGTGTACGTGTGCATGCGATCATGTGTGTGTGTGTGAGTGTGTACGTGTGCATGCGATCGTGTGTGTGTGTGTGTGTGTGTGTGTGTGTGTGTGTGTGAGTGTGTACGTGTGCATGCGATCATGTGTGTGTCTGTGTGTCTGTGTGTGTGTGTATGCACAGAAGCATGTGTGTGTCCTTCTTCTCTGTGGCAATGCATTCCATAGATCATCAATAAATCATAAATAATTACAAATACTTTAATTGTTTAAACTGTTCCATGCATTGTGTTCATTAGGTTAGAATAGACAGACTTTATTGCCAAACGACAATGTTAGTGGTATTTGTTTACAGCATAAAGAGAGAGAGAGAGAGAGAGAGAGAGAGAGAGAGAGACCTCCAAAGGCCATTTCAAATGGTAGATGGTTGGATGGTACCTCACTTAAGTATGTAGGGCCGTGTGTGTGTGTGTGTGTGTGTGTGTGTGTGTGTGTGTGCGTGTGTGGACTGAGTTTCATGGTAGTGAGTCATTCTACTTGGCTTCCCTTCAGAACAAACCAACCTAACAGGTCCTGGCAATGACAAATGCATGTTGTAGCACACACACACACACATTTCAGATAAGCAAATATTTGAGGGTTTTTTAAATCTGATATTAATCTCTACATTTACATTTACATTTAGGCATTTAGCAGACGCTTTTATCCAAAGCGACTTACAAAAGAGGATAACATTCAAGCTACAACACAATGAACTAACAAGGAGTGCGTATTGCTAACATAGAATCTGCACTGTTTTAAGCTGAAAGTGCAATAGTGTAACACAATGTAGAGAAATTAAATTATTAAGTGCATTCTCAAAGTTGCAGGAGATATTCTTGGAAGAGCTTCTATACTGATCTCTAGTATTTTCAGGTAGCATTCTTGTATTACAAAAGTCAGTTGATAAATATCTGCTTGCCTTTTGGGAGTGAAATGACTTCTTTTCTGGTGACGCAGAACAGCTCTTTATCGCCCTCTACTGTGTCTATCGTCAAAATCATACAAACAAGAAGCTCTGACATGCAGATTTCTGTACACAACAGTGCAATTGTGTTTGTACAGGGAATTAAATCAGCTTCTCTGTTGTTTGTTAGGCAGTTAGAGAAAAACCAACATCTACAAGCAAGCCCATAGAAACAGAGTAGGCCTTGGATATATTATGACAAACTGACATGGACATCTATACCCAACACAAACTGCAGGTCGGACAGCGGCAGCTTACAGATAGCTTTGAAAGGGTGTAAGCCTCTAAAGCATTGGCTTGAACTGGGGTCCGGGAGCACCCAGGGGCCCGCGGCACGTTGCCAAAAGTTTGCTACAAAGTATAAACTTGTCTTATGGGGAAAAATACTAGAGATCAGTATAGAGCCTAATCACATTGTGCTCATTACTCCCACCAGCATAACATTAGTGACAAATTAGCCTACATGATATATTACGTCAGTCTGTCAATACACTTTCCTTAGGCATTAATGTTAACTGCAAGGCAAATTAATATTAGTTATCATTATATATTATAATGAATACTGTTTGTTTATTATATGAAACAAACAGTATTTTCAGTATTTTTTTTTAACACAGTAGGCCTGGATTTGACAAAAAAAATCAATCAACTGTTGCTGTACTGTCAATGTCTATTTAGTATGGTATAATGGTATAAGCAAAATATGTTTTTAAAATAAGAGTTTAAAAGCACCTGAAAGAACACATGGCTATAATCTTATATGGTTAAATTGTTGTTGATTATGAGGGGTCCTTGAAATAAATTCTGCTCCATGAGGGGTCCCCAGCCCAAGAAAGGCTGAGAACCCCTGCTCTAAAGCAGTGTCTCCCAACCTTTTTTGTCTTGTTTACCCCTTGAGCCGTTTTGTCATACCATGAGTACCCCTCACTCATACGTGTTGATGAGTCTCCAAAAGTAGAACGTAACACAAGTGATTATTATTGGCGCGGAGTGCCACAGGTTATTGTCTCCCTGGGGAAACTAGTTGTAGCCCACATGTACCATTTTATTGACGGGCTTAAAATTAAATGACTGAGAATATTTATTTATCATCTTGAAAATAAATTATTATTAAATATGTGAACTTATTCCCTGCAGTGTGCTCACCCCTGGTTGGGGATCACTACTCTAAAGAACCGAACATAATAAAGATCAGAACAGAATAAACATCAGTTATTTGAACAGCAGGGGGCGATATAATACAATAAAGTCTACGGTAGAGCTCTGATGTGCGGCTCCAAAGTCAGCGAAACTGAAAGTTGTTCAGCTGGACTCTTATCGCTCGCTCTTGAGCCGACGAAAAGGTAGGCAACTTTCCAGTTCTGCTTGCAATTTAGTCTTGAGTATGTTACATGTATCCAAAGATGCTTGTAAACATAATAGCCATAGTAGCCGATACCTATCCTTTACACTTAGCACATATAGCCATCCTTTACATTGTAGCCTACGTCCTCCTTGCCGAACCCTAAACACCTGAGCACATTTTCTCACACAAACTTCTTTGTTCTTTGCTCCTTACTCCCGTCCATCTCCCGAGAATATAAACACCATCAAGTGTGGGCAATGATATTCTGTCCATAAAGAGAACTGATAACTGAGACCATTGTCATTCTTTTGGTGTTCTGTGTTTTGCTATTTCCGGGTTAAGATAACTTATGTAATTTAATATTTTATAATAACAAGAATGTGCATTTGTTGAAAGCATCCTACATCAATTTAATGCAGTCTGCAGAGGAGTTGCACCAGAGTAATGTTTCTTTGTTTTTTCTGTTGTTCACCACTTTATAAGGTGGAGGAACTACTTGTTTCCCAACAAAATGTGACCGACATTAAACATTTTTTATGCAGACTGAATCCACATTACATATTTTCCTTCTCCTCTGGATCACTGGCCCATCAATGACTTTGCTGGTGTATGGCTGTTTTGTTTGTTTGTTTGTTTGAGTGTATGATCTTTATTCCCTGTAAATGAAGACATTAGTAAAGATTGGCATAAACAAAGAAACATTTCTCTTCTCTTTCTCTCTCTTCATCATGCCACACCTCTCATATCTGGATAGGCTGTTGCTCACTAGCGAGGCCCACCCCTACATTTTTAGAACCAAGGAATAACCAGAGTGTGTCAGTAGCTCTCTTTTTTCTAATATACATATCTGATTTATTGAGTTCTGCACAATTCAAAGAAATGTAATAAAAATATCAATACGTCAATATATTTAAATAGAAAAGCAGACATTGTTGCTATAATGACAGACATAGGAAGCTCAATCATTGTAGCTGATCTGTTGAGATACGTTGCAGAGCTTTCTGCAGACTTTCCATATCCACATTTTTGTGTCTTCTAGGGCAAATCTTTTCAGCACACTATTTTTTGTATTTATTGACTGAAAATTTCAACATTAGTAGTATGTTTTAACAGATCCTTCTGAAGCTCATATCAAGAATGTTTTTTTCTCTCTCTCTTGTCGCATTCAGGGTCTCCCACACACTGCTATAACTCAAAGCATGAGTAAAAGAAGGAGAAAATGGCTCTCCAGAGAGAGGGAGGAGCGAGAGGAGGAGGAGGAGGAGGAAGAACAAGCAGGCCTCTCTTCTCAAGTTGAACCTAATCAGAAGAAGAAGAAATGCCCGAGATCCATTACTGGTATGTTTACATTTACTCTGGTTTGTGGTCGTATGTGTTTTATGGTGTATTGATATAGTGTCTGTAAAATAATCACACTCATATTTTGTATTTAACCTGTATTTAGGTTTTTCTGACATATAAGTTGGCGTTGTGCTGTAGAGTAGAGTGTAATGACAGCATGTGTGATGTTGGTCAAATAGAGGTCATGAAAGTGTTCCATAGCACCAGATGCTCTGAGCTGTACTGTCTCCCATGTTGTTGGCTGTTAGATAGACACTGGGGATACTTTAATGATCCAAAAAAAATGTAAACATCCTGTAGCTTGTAAGACACAAACTTACCGTTGTTGGTGTTGTTGTTATTGTTGTTGTAAAATGAGTAGACAAGGCAGGAGTTGAGGAATGGACAAGCCAGTGTTTCTGCAGGTTTGCTGATACAGTGTACGAGCTGAACCCAATAGTGTGTCCAAGTACAGTACAACCCTCCCTTCAATGCACTTGAACAAACATAGAGGTTGGCTGGAATAGTTCATGTTTCCCCGAGATCTTTGAGAACACCCACGGAATGGACAGCTAGACAACTGAAAGTGGATTTCCAGTATATGACCAGAGGGACTGAATATAACCAAAAGTGTAAGATTAGAATCACACTGTACCTTTAAGAAGACCCTCCACAGCAATTCTAACATTAGAATGACTGCACCTTTAGAATTATTAAGAGTGCTGTCTACAGTTAGCACCATGGTGGTGATACCTTAAACGCTTAGGGTTAGGGACCGTTTAATCCAGTGTTTGTGTTGTGTGTGTGTGTGTGTGTGTGTGTGTCTCCAGATGTGAAGAGCTCTGATCCAGAAGGAAAGAGAAGGTGCAGAGGACCTCAAGTCGGTGTGTATCGGTGTGACTCTGACAGGTCAGTTGGATGGTAAAAATATTATTAATTGAAAATAGCATGTTACGTATTTTATCGACCCCATTTTCCAGTAATTTCATAGTGAATGTGTGTCTGAGAGAATGTCTTAAAGTATGTATTTAGACAACAATAAATTATATGTCCATTTGTTAATTTAGTTAGTTATGGCCCGTCTCAATTTTTTTTCCACAGTCTTTTGTGCTGACTTGACGACTATAATGTTGTATTGCACCTAAGTAGACTGTGTTTTCCCTCATATTATCTTTAAACCATCTCTTTTGTGCTTTCAAACTAGAACCAGCAGAGAGTGTGCTGATCATTACTCAGTTAGAATTTCAGATTGTTTAACAGAAATGTCGCTCAGACTTGTGTAATGCAAGCAGGGTGGAGTGGTAACAAGTTCTGCTGTTAGCTAGCTAAAATGTCATGGAGTAGACCAATGGATGATGAGGAGAAAGTTGGGGTGAAACAGTACGCAGACAAAATCTCAAATGAAATTGTGCCATAGGCTAAGGGAATTTAACCTAGGGTTAGGGTTAAGTCCTTCTGGGGAAGTCACTTTACTCAGCGGCCATCTTGGTGACGCCTTTGGGCAGCTATTTGGGAGTAACATGACCAGGCCCTATCTAATTGAATGGGAAGATCCATTGCTTCAAATTAGTGGGTCATACTGACTTGAATACTGAAGTTTATTGTGCAAATATTTAAATTTGAATTGAACTGTCTATTTTTAGATCGCTGTTATAATGCTCAAAAAAACATTATTATAATAACAGTTTGCTCATTGCACCAACATTCAATTCAATTCAATTCAATTTTATTTATGCAGCGCCTTTTACAACAGTATTGTCTCATGGCGCTTTACAGCAAGGAGCACCCAAGAGCAGCAGGGGCAAGGAAAAACTATCTTATGTTACTTAATCTAGGAAGAAGCCTCCACGAGTCATGGGGCTAACCTAACTTCCAAGAGTCATGCAGGAAAATTACAATCATTAGTAACCATGATAGACTACAAGTTGTCCATGGTTTTAGCTAAGCATCATAATAGTTCCAAAATTTAAACATTAGTGGTATGGTACTCATTCCATAGGTGGAATTTTGGCTGGACAGTGTAGTAATGTAATGTAATGTAGTGTTGGTTGCAGTCCATTCACGAGGGGAAGGTGACAGGAGTCCGCCAGAGGGAGGCAGGGATGACACTCAGCAGAGATGACTGGTGGTGTAGATGGACAGAGGAAGCAAATGAGTTAGGCCACGCTCACACTTCAGTAGCAACATTCGAAGCATGGCCATTACCATGGTGTCAGAGACAGTAAACAAAAGACAAGCCGTCAATCTTACCGTGTCCACAAATACACTTAGCTAATTTCACTGCAGGGCAGGACTTCTTTTCTCTACTCCACCATCTTTACATTACGGACTGCCGTAAATACAGGAGGATAAATCATGTCTCTCCTCCTATAAAACTATCCTTTAACACTGCTTCAGTGATGCTTCTAACATCTCAAAGTTTTGCTATTTAATGCTATGAAGGTGATTTAATAGAACAAAAGGAAAGGGCAATGAAACACCTTGTGTATGTGTATTGTGCCATTCAGAGTCATATAATGGCCATCACGTGTCATCAGAGATTCAGGAAACATTCCATTTAAATGCTAACTTTCCTGACAGCTGTGCCACTAGCCTATATTTCAAATTTCTGTTTATGTCTATGATTATTACAAATGAATTCAGGATTAATAGGAGCATAGTGTAAGAATATTCTGGTGGTGTTTTGTTGTTGACACCTTAGGGGTGTGTCTGTGATTCTGTGTCTGATCCAGATCTATACCAGAGGAGGCAGAGATCCATGAGAAACTCAGATCTTCCCTGAAGAGGAAGTTTCAGCATCTGGTTGAGGGAGTACCAAATGAAGGAGAACGCAGACAGCTCCATGAGATCTACACAGAGCTCTACATCACAGAGGCAGGAGGAGGAGGAGGATGGGTCAATGATGAACATGAGATCAGACAGATAGAGAGAGCATCCTGGGAAAAAGCAGCACAAGGCAGAACAATCAAATGCAGAGACATCTTCCACCAATTGAATGATCACCGTAGAAAAAGAAGGGCTGGAAACAGAAGTCTTAGCATCAGAGGTTGCTTTCGCAGACAACACAAACACATCAGAACAGTGCTGACAAAGGGAGTGGCTGGCATTGGAAAAACAGTCTCGGTTCAGAAGTTCATTCTGGACTGGGCTGAAGAAAAAGCCAATCAGGATGTCCACTTCCTGTTTCCTCTTCCTTTCCGTGAGCTGAATCTGATGAAGTCCAAGAAACTCAGTCTAGTGGAGTTTCTTCAACACTTTTTCCCAGAAATAAACACCTCAAGAATCTTCACCACTTCAAAATCCAAAATTGTATTCATCTTTGATGGTCTGGATGAGTGCCGACTTCCTCTAGATTTCCACTCCAATCTGAGATGTGGCAATGTGACAGAGCCAGTCTCAGTGGATGCTCTGCTGACAAACCTCATCAAGGGGAATCTGTTACCTTCTGCTCTCCTCTGGATCACCACCCGACCAGCAGCAGCCAATCTGATCCCTGCTGAGTATGTGGACCAGGTGACAGAAATAAGGGGATTCAGAGACCCACAGAAAGAGGAGTACTTCAGGAAGAGAATCAGTGATGAGAATCTGGCCAGCAGAACCATTACACACCTGAAGTCATCCCGGAGCCTCTACATCATGTGTCACATTCCAGTCTTCTGCTGGATTACAGCCACTGTAGTAGAGAGAACATCAGATCAATCAGAGAAAGTAGAAATGCCAAGAACTCTCACTCAAATGTACATGCACTTCCTGATCATTCAGACAAGCATCAAAAAAGAAAAGTACACAGAGAGAAAAGAGACAGATGAAGAGGTGATTTTCAAACTGGGGAAACTGGCTTTCCAGCAGCTGGAAAAAGGCAATCTGATCTTCTATGAGGAAGACCTGGGCGAGTGTGGCATTGATGTCACTGAAGCATCTGTGTACTCAGGAGTGTGTACTCAAATCTTCAGAGAGGAGTCTGGGCTGTACCAGGGGAAGGTGTTCAGTTTTGTGCATCTCAGCATTCAGGAGTTTCTTGCAGCTTTATATGTGTTCTTCTGTTTCAGCAACAAAGAGAGAAGCATGCCTGACCATCAGCAAACCTCTCAACTTTCTGCTCTGTTCAGAAGTTCAATGTTTTTTGACCTTCACAAGACTGCAGTGGACCTGGCCTTACGGAATATGAATGGACACCTGGACCTTTTCTTGCGCTTCCTTCTGGGCCTCTCACTGGAGTCCAATCAGAATCTCTTAATGTACCTATTTCCACAGACAAGAAGCCAATCACAGAGCTCAGAGAAAATTGTCCATTATATCAAACAGAAGATCAGAGATGAATATTATTGTGAGCCTAATTCAGACAGGCAGGGCCTTCAGTTCCATGATCAGCATACAGACAGACAGATCAACCTGTTCTACTGTCTGAATGAGCTGAACCACCATGCTATAGTGGAGAACATTGACAGGAGCTCAGGAACTCTGTTTGTAGTCATGCTCTTACCAGGAGAGTGGGAGACAAGGAGGTTTAAGTTTAAGATTCCAGAGGAGCAGCTGGATGAGTTTGACCTGCAGAAGTACATAAAGACACCAGAGAAAGACCAGACTGAACTCCTTAGTCCAGATGAAGTTCTTCAGAGGCTGGTGCCAGTCATCACATCAGCTTGGTAAGCAGAGACAGAAACGTTTTTGTATAGAATGCATATATTATGTATTACTTCATGTGCTGCTTATGTCAAATAACTAAGGTATAGTGTAACGTTATGCTGTATGTCATAGTTCACTGCTTTAATAACTGCCAGTAGGGGTAGGATGCTTAAGGATGGGGAAACAGCAGTGTATGTGTTTCACTGTGTCCCTGTGATGACCAGAATGTGTGATTCTAAAGGGATATCCTGCCGCATTTGAAAAAGACACTGCCCTGTTGTAAAAAGACACTGAGTGCTGCTGGTACGGAAAAGGAATGAGAAAATCTGGTATAATATAGACCGAATAGCGAAGCGTCAGCTAAAGCTAGTTGATGGGGCAAGAGAGTTACGGCATTACCTGCCTTTTTGCTATTCGGCCTTTATTACACAGCTCTTTAGAATGCTGTAGAATGCTCCATTCACTTCAGTGGGACTTCCCAATGTTCTACCATCTGATATTTCTTGATAATGGACCATTTTTAAGGATAACAGGCCACTGGCCAGGAAAGTGAAACAGAACGTTGCCATAACCAATCAATTGATCTGTAAGGTAACAGACGACTTTTTTTGCAGAAGCTGCTATCTATCTTAATCATTAAAATTACTAGGACAGCAATGATAAACAGTGTTTTGTTGTCATTTTTTGATTTCTTCTGCGTCGGGCTCCTGCACAACTCTGTTGGGGGTTATTCCATGATAATGACTGCCTCGCAGAATGTTATCCCTTACATATTGTGCCATTTTTTGCAGGGTAAGCACAGGTGTTACTAATGACAGCCAATAAGATTCTGATTCAGTGTGGTAGAATAAGATCCTTATAGGATGAGATTAATAACATCCGTGCTTACCCTGCGACTTCTTGGAAAGATGGCTGCTGTGAAAAAGGCCCATTTGTCTTGCTCTTTTTCTTACTGACAACACTCAGTGAACCTGATCAACAGGGCTATGAGTTGAAATGTGTCAGAATATCCCTTTAAGGGATGAACATGATGCATGATGACAAATTGTGTTTGCATATGTGTCTTCTGAGTGCAATAGTCCAATGTTTCCCCTAGGCTGGAGTCTTGCTTCCTCACAGAGAGGAGCTGTGCTGTCATTGCATCTGCTAGCAGGTTAATCTCCTGCAGTTTAAAGGAGCTGAACCTGAGTGTCAATGGGCTTCATGATGCAGGAGTTCAGCATCTCTCAGACCTCCTCAAGAATCCCCAGTGCAAACTGCAAAAGCTAGTGTGAGTCTTAACACGCAAGACATACACCCTTACATAGACGTTAAAATCCCACAATAAACATCAACAAAAAATGATCAGTGATCAAATCAGTAATGTGATTGTCAAGTGGAGGCACAAGTGTGTGTATGTATGAAAGTGTGTGTGTGTGTGTGTGTGTGTGTGTGTGTGTATGTGTGTGTGTATGTGTGTGTGTGTGTAGGAGGATGTGAGTGTAATATGCATTATTTGCTATTGTGTTCTTTTTCTCCCAGGCTGAAGCTTTGTTCCCTCACAGAGAAGAGCTGTGCTGCTTTAGCATCAGCAGGCAGATCAAACTCCTGCAGTTTGAAAGAGCTGGACCTGAGTAATAATGAGCTTCATGATGCAGGAGTTCAGCATCTCTCAGACCTCCTCAAGAATCCCCACTGCAAACTGGAGAAACTAGAGTGAGTGTTAACACACACACACAACAGATCTGTGTGTGGGGGAGAACACAATGATGAGTGAATAAGTGTGATGAGTATGTGTGTGTGTGTGTGTGTGTGTGTATAGTATAGTGAGATTTATAGTAGGGTATATGAGAATTATAATCAGACATGTCATTATGTGTTATGTCTCTCCAGGCTGAGATGGTGTTCCCTCACAGATAAGAGCTGTGCTGCTTTAGCATCAGCAGGCAGGTCAAATTCCTGCAGTTTGAAGGAGTTGGACCTAAGTGACAATAAGCTTCATGATGCAGGAGTTCACCATCTCTCAGACCTCCTCAAAAATCTCCACTACAAACTGGAGAAACTAGAGTGAGTGTTAAAACACAACATTTGTCAGCGTGTGGACGGGGAGAAACAGTGATGAGTAAATGGGTGTGTGTGTGTTTGTATGTGGTGGAAGTACAGTATATGAGTGTTATAATTAGTCATTATGGGTTATGCCTCTACAGGCTGAGAGGTTGCTCCCTCACAGAGAAGAGCTGTGCTGCTTTAGCATCAGCAGGCAGATCAAATTTCTGCAGTTTAAAGGAACTGAATCTGAGTGCCAATAAGCTTCATGATGCAGGAGTTCAGCATCTCTCAGACCTCCTCACGAATCCCCACTGCAAACTGGAGAAACTAGAGTGAGTGTTTTTGCACAACATACTTGCATTCATTGATCTGTGAAATATTGGGAGTGAGGTTGAGAATGATGTAAATAAATGTGTTTGTGTGTGTGTGTGTGTGTGTGTGTGCGTATGTGTGTGTTGTTAAAAGTGTATAGTTTATAAGATATATGAATGACAGTGTGTGCCTAAATGTGTAAGGGTGAGGGAAGAGTGACAATGTGTGCACAGATAATAGACTTGAATTATCTGATGTGTTCTGTTCCCCCCAGGTTGAGTGACTGCTCCCTCACAGAGAAGAGCTGTGCTGCTTTAGCATCAGCAGGCAGATCAAAGTCCTGCATTTTAAAGGAACTGAACCTGAGTGATAACTATCTTTATGATGCAGGAGTTCAGCATCTCTCAGACCTCTTTAAGAATCCTCACTGCAAACTTGAGAAGCTAGAGTGAGTGTTAACACACATTGTAATAATAATAATAATAATAATGCATTGGTTTTATACAGCGTTTCTCTAGATACTCAGGCACTTTATAATTGCACATTTTATATACAGATAAAAATATACGTAACGGGCGACATACAGGTAACAACATGACATGGGTGAAAACATGTAGATGCATTAGACAAGAAGATGAGCCAAAAGTAGATTACGGGGGTGGTGTCAGGAGGGATGTGGGACTGGGAAAAACAACAGCAGGAGGCAAGACTGAGAGGTGGGTTGTGAGGGACTGCTTGATAGGGTCTGTGAGTGTCTTATGTGGGTGGGGAGGTTGCAAAAGACCTGTGACCTCAGGTCTGGAGCTTGGTCCTGGTTTTTGATGTGGAGGTGAAAGAAACACATTTTAGTTATGAGATGTGATGGTCGTGGAGGAGAGCGGCAGTTGGGTGTTGTCAGCATAATAATGGAATTGGAGACCATTTTGCACAGGATCTGTCCAAGGAGAAGGGTGTAGAGAATGATGAGGATGGGTCCACGTACTGAGCCCTGGGGGATACCGTGTGTAACTGGGATGGTGCAGGACTTGCACTTTTTGCATTTTCAAAGAACACCATAATGGAATGTATATTTATAATTGGAGGTCGGTCTGTGAGTGTCATGAGCTATCTCAAAAGGTTGGAACACCAAAAACACATGGATTTAATAGAAAATGAAGCCAGAACTCCAAAGCTCAAGATGGCTCTGGTGTCACAGGCGCTGCCAGTGGGCTCTGCTTCTTTTAAACAATAAATAACAAGTGTCAATTTTCAATTTTCCTGCTGTTAACACAGGGGTAGCAACAGGAAGCTGCTTTAATTTTCACATATTTTGGATCAGGATCCCGGAGAAAATTCCCTTAGTTTCAGTGCTGACTGGTGTAGTATATACAGTGATGTAGTCCAGTAGATTTTCATGCTAGTGTTAGTCGAAAAATAGCATGTAACGTGTGTGTGTGTCTAGTAGTATGTGAGTGTAATATTTAGATGTGTCATAATAATGTGTTCTATTTCTTCCAGGCTGAAGCTTTGTTCCCTCACAGAGAAGAGCTGTGCTGCTTTAGCGTCAGCAAGCAGATCAAACCCCTGCAGTCTGAAAGAGCTGATCCTGAGTCACAATGAGCTTCATGATGCAGGAGTTCAGCATCTCTCAGACCTCCTCACGAATCCCCACTGCAAACTGGAGAAACTAGAGTGAGTGTTAACACACAGCAGCTTATCTTTGAAGAGTTATGCATATGTGATTACAATACTGTGTGTGTGTGTGTGTGTGTGTGTGTGTGGTCATTCCATTAATGTAAAAGTATCAGGTTCATGAGAGGTGCATAAGAGTGGGTGAACTAGTGTTTGTTATCTGTGTTCTTGTGTGAGTAATGGCATGTCTGTGTGCAGAGGTGTGTGAGAGCAAAAATCAGAGGTTCGATTGTGTTTCTCCAGGCTGGTGGGGTGTTCCCTTACAGAAAAGAGCTCTACTGTTTTGGCATCAGCTGCCAGCCCCACTTCCTGCAGTTTGAAGGAGTTGAACCTGAGTAACAATGAGCTTCATGATGCAGGAGTTCAGCATCTCTCAGACCTCTTCAAGAATCCCCACTGCAAACTGGAGAAACTAGAGTGAGTGTAAACACCAGGGCTTTGAACCAGAATTTTTTGCCAGTTGTTTTCCGAACAGAAATAGTATTTTAACAACTCTGATTAGGGTTCCACCTTAAAAGAGAAATCCAGTGTGAATCAATCCATAGCTCTGTTGTTTGAGGTCACCAAGTGCTCTCAGCAGGAAAAAGAACGAAAATCTGATACAACAAGAGACCGCATAGTAAGAGCATAGTAAGAGACCAAATAGGGCACACAAACTCACTTTCAGTTTCATTTTCCTGTGCCCAGATCATTTAACGTCTGAAAATATGAGGCTTATGACACTTGCATATGAGTGAGTGAAAGATGAGTCTTTGTGTATCTGTGTTCTTGTGTGAGTCATTGTGAATAAAAGTATGATGTGTTTTTTGAGTCTTTGTGAGTCTTTATGTGCCTGTAAAGGTAGGTGAGAGCAGTAATAATATGTTGGGTTATGTTTCTTTAGGCTGGTGGGATGTTCCCTCACAGAAAAGAGCTCTACTGTTTTGGCATCAGCTGCCAGCCCCACCTCCTGCAGTTTGACAGGGCTGAACCTGAGTGAGAATGAGCCTCAGGATGCAGGAGTTCAGCATCTCTCAGACCTCCTCAAGAACCTCCACTGTCAATTGGAAAAACTCATGTGAGTGTTAACACACAACTGCGATGTGTAGAGATATGGGGATTGATCGTAAGTGTTAATTATTGTAATTATTGTTTAAGTTAATTATTGTATTCTTCTAGAGTGCATGGTCATACCTTCCTAAAGGAGAGTCCAGCAGCAGCAGCCTCCACTAGCAGCTTCCACTCCTCAGATGCTGCAGAGCTGCAGGTCACACACAAAACACAGCAGGATGCAGGAGCACAGCTGCTCCCTGTGGACACACACACGTGAGTTTGATGCATAACAGCAAACACATGCGCGCATACACATGCGTACACACACATACTTTGCATAACACAGCTTGAAGTTGTCAGGGTCTACCCACTCTTGTACATGGAAGGTAATAAAGAAAGGCTGATTTTCTTTCAGGTTGAAGAAGTTAGCAACACAATGCATGCAGTAATTAAAAATAAAAAATACACTTTCTGTGAACCCAGTATTCTTAGGGCATTCTAAACACAATTATAAAGTGTTATAATGCATTCATAAAGTCTTATAACAAATGTTATTACTGTTCATAACTGTTTATGGATTCTAGGCATTACAATGTTATAAGCCTTTTCAACTTGAAGCGTCACAAAGCATTATAAAGCTTAAATTAGTTCATTGTCTTTTCACTGTATATGCCGAACTGCTTATGCTAATTAATGAAAAATTACAAGCACTCAGTGCACACTCCTGGCAAAGTGAGATGTGCACATAAATACTCATGAAAATCAATAAGACACCATTACAGAAAATAAGTAAAGTGGTATGTTTCCCTTGTATCCAAAGGCCTTTGTATCTGAATTTCTTCCTGTTTCTCTGAGATTGGGTTCTGTTTGCTTTACATGTTGTAGAGTATGTCATCAGACCAGAAGCCACCAGAAGAGCTGTCAATCCTGTGCTGAAGTTCCAGACTCCGGCCACTGGGTCTTGATGAAACCTGAGGTCTCCACAGAGAAGAGCATCTCCACCTACAGCCTGAGCTCTCCTGCAGGGAGCTATGAGTGCTCAGAGTCTGGTCTGCGTTGGTCATGTGCTGCTCCAGTCACCCTGCAGTACCGCTTTTCAAACCAGAATCCTGAGACTAATGAACTTTCCCACATGCAGTTCTGTTTAGCTGGCCCATTAATAGACATCAAGCTCATGTCAGGAGAGCTGGGGGAGATCCACCTGCCACACTTCCTCTGTTTAGGAGGTAGTCAGTCCAATTCTCTGAAGGATGCCCTAAAGATTCTCCATAAGGAGGACAGTAGAGTGTTTATAGAGAAGTGTGAGCTGAGTCGTTTCCACGCCAGGCTGGTGAAGCCCCCGTTTTCTCTTCATGGGTCTTCCTTTTCTCTGAAAGCTGTTGTGTTCTCTTGGAGGGAAGAGATGCAGATGATCCCCGTCGATGTTCAGGTCTATAAGTGCAGGCAGTCGCCCCTCACTTTCCGTACATACCTCTTACCAGAGAACACCCATCTTTGCAAATTAGTAGAGGAGCAGGAAAAATCAGAAGGATTCAGGGGCCTCAGGGTCCCCAAACCACGCCCTGAGATGTGTCCTCAGATTAATGAATCATATGTTTTAAAGACTACCTGCCCTCCAGGAAAATCCACTATCAATCCAGAAACAATCAAACTTAGGAACAGTGAAATTGCTCCCAACTTCTTTGAGGTGTGCTTAACTGAGGCGTGTTACTTCAAGATGATGCTTCTCAGCTCTAAAGGCAATCAGGAAGTTTGGCAAGCAGCATTTAGCAGAACTCAGTGCTCCTGCAACATACCTCAACAGGACAATATGAACACTTCTACTGCTCCGGAGTGTTCGTGCAAACAAACTGCCAAGATCCAGACCCCTGTGAAAGGTAACATAGAGGCAGCACTGAATGATAACTGTGTACACACTGCATAGTAGTGTCATATAGTGCTTACTTTATGTTCTCTCTCTCTCTGCCTTAATACCCACTACTGGCACAGATGAAATCCCTTCTGGCTCCTCCAACCCAGTCCAACCAGCGCCAGTTTCATCCTCTCTGATGGCTCAAACTGGTGCAGTTGCTGTGTGCCCCAGTCTCTATGGCAATACCTTCAATGGGCCAGTATGTTTTCCAGGTATGACATTTTCTTGTTCATTTGCCAAAACAGCTGTCATGCAACTGCCTTTAGTAAATGCTGTCATTTGTGATGTTAAATGCCGGCAGTAACTAGCCGTCACCTCATTTCACTCACTCACTCACTCACTCACTCACTCACTCATTTTTCTGTACTGTTCTCTGTATTTGTCTGGTAGGTACTGACTCCACATTTAGGCAGTTATTTTGCACTGCTGCTCTTCAGACCTCTGTGGACCAACAGACTGTTTATCCAGCAGATGTCCTTAGAGCTTCTCAGAGAGAAGATCCTGGATAAGGAGTGGTGTCACTTGGGCAATTGTGCAATGCTGACGCTGTGCGTCAAAATGGTTGTTTGCACCCATATCAAAATTCTCAAGGGTATGTGTATGCTCAGGACTTTTACTTTGGGTTCAGGCATCCAAAGTGACTTACTGTGTGTGGCAGAACACACACACATGCAAACACACACTGACTAGAGATAGACTGTAAGTGGGGCCTCCTTTACATTTTGGAAAGCAGAGGCAAACATTTGCTTGCTGTTTCCTGACAGTGTGTTTACAATTAACCATTTCTACACAGAAATGTTCACATTTAAATGTTTAAAGAAAAAAACATCTGTCCAAATATCACTTTTTACATATAAACACACCTCTAGTGTTATGATAAACATAGCATTAACCTCCCCTCATAGTATGTCTTGAATGCAAACTGAGATATGTGTTTGAAGTTCTGTGCTCTTGTGGGGGGGCGGGGGGGGGCGGTTCTGAGAATTTTTTGTTTCTTTAAAAACAAACTCAGGAAGTATGTTTGGGATTGTGCATTCTTGGGAAACGTCATGCTTATGATGACAGGTTATTCTCAGGTTGACAGGTTATGAAGGTGGAATGGTACACCTTTACATAATTACTGTGGACACCTTTTTATTTTACCTCATGAAATAAAAATCTTGTTTGAGAGGAATTTGCAAAACCCTTATTTTATGTTTTTTTCTTTCCTGGTGCAACCGACCGAATGCGAAATGGCAGCCAACAATGCTAAGGCATGAGAGCAAGGAAACTGCTTCCGTTTCTTTTTCCTGAGCCCTGTTCAGTAAGCGTTAGCTGCTGGTTCACAAATTCTGTCTCTTATTCCTACTGACAGCACTTGGCAACCTCAAAAAGCAGAGCCATGGGTTGACTCACTCCATACTATCCGTTTAAGTTAGAGTATAGAAGTACTTGCTTGTAAGAATCTTCCAAAGGCTATACTATACTGATATGTAGCATATTGTTTATTTTGTCAATAATAGGGCATCAATGGCCTGAAATTGACATTTCTGGTTTGTCAGTATGACTGCCCAGACTTTTACGTCCAACACCAACTACTATTTTCACCTTTTACGTATTTATAGATATATTTTTATAGTTACCAGTAAACCAAAACTTTGATTTAATAAATCACTTCAAACTGACATTCATTTTCTTTGCAAATCTAATTATATTTTCCTTAATATTCCTTTATATTTGAAGTTAATGAGAAACATCAAGATGTGCTGAATTTCATTCCAACTTCACCTTGATCACGGATGATACAGAATAATCAGATAAAGGACATCTACATTTACATTTAGCAGACGCTTTTATCCAAAGCAACTTACAACTTTGTCAACTATCAATTGTTCAGGGCCAGTCTCCCCTAGAGCAACTTAGGGTTAAGTGCCTTGCTCAAGGGCACAACGGTGGCAGCTGGGATTCGAACCCACATGTTTTCAGGCTATTTGCACGCTAGCCAAGTTCCTTAACCACTACGCTACCACCGCCCAAAGGATTGTCTTCATTACCTGCAACCTGAACTATTAAAAAACAAATGAAAAAAGAACCATCAGCTAACCCTAACCTAGCCCTCAGCAGTTAGCATCAGCATGCTGTTTTGCTATTCAGTTTACATTGCACCAAATTGTCTTGTTTCTATTCCTATCAAAAGCATGTGGCACCCTTGAACAACAGGGCTACAGGGTGTTTGACTCACAGACAGACTGTTGCTTTAAGGGTAAATGTAAAATGTATCACCTGTTCACACATAGGCCTGTATTGAAAATTCGTGAACCAAGAGTATACATACCTTTTGGTAAACAGGTTAAACTGGTTGAACTGGTTATCCATGGGCACTGTGCTGACTGATCAGGTCAGTGGCAACACACTTTGAGCAGACATGCCTACAACATCTGAGCACAGAAAGTACTGCCTGTCTTTTCTTAACTTTGACACTTCTTAACTTTTACACATTTAGCAGTGTTCATAGTTGCTCAAAATGTAGGTTTTCAAAATTTAGGTTAAGGTTTTCAACAACTCTTTCTTTGGTTCTTACAGCTGATATTAAAGGGATCATTCAAAGGAAAACCATTTTTACCTTGGCTTTGCTGAATTAAGAGAGGTCACGACCACAGACCTGTCGAGAGCGTGAACATGATTGTGCATTCCTTCATATGTAAATCTTGAACTTAGAAATAGCCAGTAAAAAGTGGGCAACTTTAAACAAAGCCTGGTTGTGATGTCACATTTGGAAAATTAACTAGCTGCAGTTGTAGTTGCCAAAGCCAAAACAGGCCTTTTCAATCCCAGCCTAAATATAAGGTTGTAATTAGGCATATAAATTGTATTTAAATTTATTGTTGATAAATCAAAGTTGAATACATTCTATTTCACGGGTCTTTAAAGTAGCCAAATATAAATGGGGAATAAGTTCTAATAATATTTCCCCAGAGTGGCAGTAATTGTAGCGCATGCTTTTGTTAAAAATATAAATATGCATGTTGGGCATGAGCCTCATTAGGAGTATCAAACACATAGCCTTTCAATAGAATCAGATAGCCCATTTTAATGCAGTCCTATTGGGTGGTGTGCAGGGAAAATACGGGTTTATTTTTTTTTGGTAAACGTTTTTTATTTTATTCTCCACAACGTTTTTAAAATACTCCACACTCGTCATCTCTAGAGTCCAAAAGAAGTGAGAGTCTGTGGATCTTTCCATTTTACTATTTCATCAGCTAGGGGGCAATGTCTACCGTGGACATAACCACAGTCACCAGTCCCAAGAAAGTGAAACGTGTCCTTATCAACCTTCAGTCTACTGTGGGAAGGTAAGAAACGTTGCCTGACTTCACCATTTAGCTTTGAATGGATGATGACAGCTTCATCCAAAGCCTTCTCTTACAGTGGTGTACGTCTACGTCTATGCTTTCGCCTCCCCTCGCCTCTGGAACCCATAACACCTTGCTGAGTAGAGCCATTGAAATTACTTCTTGGCAAACTTGACCATCTCCAGTCTCTCTCGGTGATTAGAGAATTTCCAGGTAAGAAAGAACGTATCTGTAAATCTACACAGATTTGGTCTGAATTTCAAATTACCACCATTTCCGATTGTCATCAGTCATAGTGTGCTTCATTTACATTTACATGTATGCAAAGTGACTTACATTTGCCAACTCTCAGTTACTACAGGGCCAGTCTCCCCTAGAGTAACTTAAGGTCAAATACCTTGCTAAAGGGCACACTGGTGGCAACCGGGTAATCTAAGACTTGCTCATTAACTAAGAAAAATACCAACGCACAGTAAGCAACCTCCATTGAAGGGCAAGCGCTTGTGCCGTCGCATCAGTGTCTTTGGACAATCATTAACACAAAACTCACCTTTGACGTGAACTGTGTACCAATATCAGTTCCGTGTAAAGAAACTGGGTCGATGATCAATGTCGATCTTATTCTACTACTTTTATTTAGTCAGTTTCAAATTATTGTCATCATCAATCATCAAATTTGGAAACGCTTTAGATTTTACTTTAGTGTTCAGAATTCAAGGTTTTGAACGAAAACGATTCAAGTGGAGCAAAAACGAACCAAATGATTGACATTTTGCTGGGAACCATTTTGAAATAAAAGGCTGCATGAACAGAATCGTCACCGCCAGTTAGAGAGAAGCGTGATTAAAACGCAGTGAGAATGTTGTTAGTTTGGTTACTTGGTTATAGCAAAAATCCATATTTGCGCAAACCCGAAATTAGTGATAGCGCTCCCCGTTATGCAGGTCAGCCTGCAGCGCGCATTTTCATGTATAAAATTTAAAATGGTTAATTTTGAATGACATCCTAAAGTGCTGCTTTGCATCCAGCCAGAACGGATTCAACATATTTTCATGTTGGAAATGTGGCGCCATAGTTATGCATTGTGAAAAACATTTGGTCTGTTGATTGGCACGCAAAGGAACAAGACCATTTTTCATTGGCACTACATGTCAAAAAGGTTGTAGGTTGTGACTTGTACTTATAATCACACCCACAACATCTTTACTGTCCAAGTAGCCTACAGTGTGATCACACAATTTCCCCACAATTAGCCACTAACATTGGCTGTAAAATAAAGTCACGCATTCAACCTTGCCTTTTCTAAATAGTTTTAAAGTAAAAAAACAAATAGAGTATAATTATTCAGATTCCCCACAATGACCTGTAACTACACCGGAACATTGGATGTGTGTGCTGTAAAATAAACTCGCACATCCAATGCCAATCCAAATAACCCTGTTTTTATGTCCCGGTTCTCCCCTAACAGAAGTTTATCTCTTGCTGCAGTGTATCTATGTTGTTGCTGGTGTTGTTTTTAAAGTCTTACTTGCCCTGTACTAACTTTGTAATTATGACAATATTCACGGGCTGTAATCTAGCGTCACCTCAAATTTCACACACAGGTAGCATGATTTAAAAATTTCTTCCTAATAATCAAAAAGTCACTTATCGAATAGTGTAATACTATACACCATGCTATGAAACATTATGATAAAATGTTTTGATCAAAATGTTTTAAACAAAAATACTGATTATTCTACTAACGTGACAGTGTCAACCTAATATTGTCATTTATTTACAGGCATGGATAGATAGCCCCTCTCTCTAGACCCATTTGGGGTTTGAAGTCAGGTGGATGAGTTAGTGAGGAAACATGCAGATGGCCCTTATAGATGCCAAAGCCTGACTTACTGGGCCTTACTGGGTCAGCACAGGTAGTGGGGGAGGAAGCCAAACAAGCAACAGTAATAAGAGGAAATGGAAAAGGGGGTGACGAGCAAGAGGAAGACGACCACGCTAAAGAGAAGGGAGATCAAGAAGGGCCTCTCAAGTCAAACCAAACCCAGCCAGACTATATTTCCAGTTTATGGTTACAGCAGTTCTGAAAACAAACACTCAGTTGGTATTCTTATACAGTGCAACTCATTTCACTTGTTTCAACTCCCATGAATGTTTTTTTTTCTTTACCAAATTTATAGGACCTTTTTCTTTCAGTGAATTGCAACCAAAGATTGGAACTGTAAGCTCAAGAGAGATTGGAGATTGGATGAATTAAGAGCCCAAAGATAATCAAATGGCTGGGAGGATGAGTGACAGCAAGGAAGATTAGGGGGGAAAGAGAAGTGTGAAGTAGAGGAAGATTCAGTGTCACACAAGCCACACATAGTGAGGAGGACAGGAAGGATCAGAGACCATCAGTGATGTCCAGGATTCGGCGTTTCAGCAGATGGAAAAACTGGAAACCCAGTAAGTCTACATTAAGTGCAAAGTCCCCACAGTGCTCCAATATGTCAAATGACATGAACTTTGCACTGTGTCCCCCATATGAATTCAATCTCGGTGACATTTTCTATGGTCCCAGTATTCATAAAGCATTATAAACACATTCATAACAGGTTATAATGCATTCATAAAGACTTACATTAGTGTTCATAAGTGTTTATACATTCTTATTACTGTACTCAGAAGGCATTATAATGTTATCATATAAGCCTTTAAAACTCAAAGTGTCACAAAGCATTATTGAAGCTTCAGTTTGTTACAGTAATTGTCCATTTATATGTCCAGTTCCTCATGCCAAATAATGAAGAGTTACAAGCGCTTAATGCACTCTCTAAGTACAGTGAGATGAACCTATCATTACTCATGAAAATCAGTGCAGCATGATTACAGACAATAAGTAAAGTGGTGTGTTTCCCTAGTGTCTAAAGGCCAAAGAAGCTTATAATCCTTTGTGACACTTCAGGTTGTAAAGAGTTATATGATAACTTTATAATGCCTTATGTGTACAGTCATGTGAATATATAAACAGTTGTGAATACAAATGTCATTAGTTATAAAGCGTTAAGAATGAGTTATAACCCTTTATGAATGCATTTATAATGCTTTACAGATACTGGGTTCATAGAAAGTGTTACCTATGTGTACTTTTTTTCTGAAAGAAACATTTTACTTTCCAAAACTAACCACCTCTGACTCTGCATTCACACACACACACACACACACACACACACACACACACTAAATGAACTGAAGTAATAGTCCAATGTGTGTCCGTGAGTGTGTCTGTCTAAGTGTGTTTCAGACCCCGATCCAGCGCCGGACGTGGGGGAGGCTCTAGTTGACTCGAACAGGTGCGACCTCTTGCACTGTCTCCAACCCCCTATGCTACCAAAGAGCAAGATTATGGCACACAGGAAATGAATTAATGCTGATACAGTCTAAATGTTTATTTTGTTGCAAAGAGATAGAAATCAATCTGTACAACGAGACTGCACATAAGGATTTACAGTAGGAATGAGTGTGCAATAGGCTTCGATGATATGTACAGCAGGGCACCCACAACTTGGTGTGAAATACCCAAGAGAAATAGTAAGCAACTAACAGTATGATCACTCTAGGAGTTCTGCTGCACCAATTTAGTTCACACCGATACAAGAGAAACAAAATGATTTAAATCAAAATATATTCTCATAAAACGATACACATTGGATGACATAAACCAACTCAAATGGTATGAAAAGTATCACCCCAAATGATAAGCACAGCAATCACAGGTGAGGAGGCCCCCTAAAGATCTGTACTGGGCTCACATAACCTAATGTCATGTATAGCCTGAGAGTGGACCTACCGGCTTAGGCACAGTGGGACAAGCCTAAACTGACACACAACGGCTCTAAAAACCTACTGTGTGAGTGTGGATGGACGCTCCGTGTATAAAAAACATCAAAACAAAAGGAATTTAACTAAAACAAACAAAACAGAACAGTGACTACTGACGTTACTTGCAGCGCTGTTCCTGAAACAGATGAAAGTCAGTGATAGCCATGCGCTGTAATATAAAAAGGCCATAGCAGAGGCTTTCCAAAGTTTGTACCTGTTTTGCAACAGCACTGTGATAAACAGCTCGACTCTGCTTCCACCCCAAGACACCACAGCACAATCCTCCCGTTGGTGCAGTTTGCACCTGCAGCAGTGGCTCAGCAGTGGCAATTGCTTAGGAACTTTCGTAAGCAAAAAAGAATCCGGAGAAGGGCTGCTTTCAGATACTGAAGGGCTGCTTTCAGATTCTGAAGGGCTGCTTTCAGATTCTGTTTTTTGCTTAGGAAAGTTAAATTTAGGCAACAGCTCTTGCTTTATCTAGATTTTAACAAACTATGTGCTTACCCACGTGAATTGGTATGTGTGTATGTGTGTGTGTGTGTATGCGTGCGTGTTTGTGAGCCACTGTGACATTCACTGTAACATTTGGAAATTCAGTAAAATGATGACACCCCCTCCCTGTAATGATCCAAGCTAATATGACTGTGCTTACATTTGTTTGTCTTGATCTTCAGAAAGGGCAGTTTACAAACACTACACTCCACTAGCAGCTACCACTCACATACTGCAAAGGATCCAGGAACACAGTTGGACACATGCATGTGAGTTTCATTGGTAACAAATCACTCACACACACGCACACACACACACACACACACACACAGACACGCACTGACACACACATACACACACATACATCATTTGGCGGCAGAGTGACATTTTGAAGAAGAATTGTGAAGTTTTTATTGTAGAGTTTCACTTTGACTTAAAAGTGAGTGATCTGTCTCCAGGTGTATTGTATTATTTGTATTGTATTGTATTTCCCACACTGAGTAAATGACGCAAAATGTGTTTTGCAGTGGGTAAAAACCATTATTTATCAGGTAAGCTCGGTATTAATGACACAATTTCCCATGATTGGGACACTGAAGTTCCTGTAAACAAACTCATTGATATTGTTGATCTTCAGAAAGGACAGTTCAGGAACAGCAGTCTCCACTAGGAGCTACCACTCCTCAAATACTGCAGAGGATCCAGGATCACAGCTGGACACGCACATGTGAATTTCACACACACACGCACACACACACACACACACACACACACACACACACACACACACAGACAGACAGACATAAAAATAGCTGCTCTGTGGATACTATGGTTTGGTCTGGTCTGGTTCTTCTTGTTGGTTACTTTATTGGTGAATTGCCTATTTTAACTGTTTTATGTAACCACGGACATGGCAAAGAGACAGACACACATACATACACACAGTTTGAGGGTAGTTAGTCAGTAGTTAGTCAGTTAGTCAGAGATGGGGGACTACACAATGAATGTGTTTTTTTCTGCATCTGTGTTGGTGTGTGTGTGTGTGTGTGTTTCTCAGGTATGAGTGATGTGGTGGAGGTGAAAGTCTACACTTTTAAATGACATTTATTTTTGTAAAATGTAATTTTGCAAACTACAAAATACTTTTTATTACTATATAACAATGAAATCTTGTATTCCCTTTCATGACAGTCCTGGTCCTCCATACATAGCAACTGGGGCACGATGCCTGCACAGCTATGATCTTGCAGTGCAGCTAGTGGAGTCACAGAGGTGAACAGGCCCTCTGATGAGCACTCTAGACTCAGGGGAAATTAGTCAAGTCAGTGGTGGAGTTTTTGCAGGCCAGTAGCTGGTCATTATAATGGGCCACAACACTGGGTTTCCTTCATATGACAGGGTGCCAGTGACCACCACTATCTCTGCCGGCACATACTTGCGGCCACCCGCTGTGCTTGTTCCTGTTGACTGTCATGCATGATTTGGCCTCCCATAGGAGTATTTATTAGATCCATTTTAAGCGCAGTGCGCTTTTAAGTAGGAGTTCTGCTGGAGACGTCTTTGTGGAGCTGTGTGGGGTGTTTCGGTACATCAGCCGAAAAGAAGGAGGCCCTGGGCCAAACAGCGTAAACATTGTAAGGGTTTTGTGATGAATGTGCAGTTTGAACAATCATGCTGTGTCCAAACTCCTCTGCCTACTTGAGCAAAACAAGTGAAATGTCTTTGTACCCATTGCACCACCTAAACGTAAGCTGTGACTTAGCTTATTTCCAACATAAATTGACGCTGTGACAGCTTATTTCCAACATAAATTGACGCTGTGACAGCTTATTTCCAACATAAATTGACGCTGTGACTTAGCTTATTTCTAACATAAATTAACGCTGTCGGAATTGGGTGTTGTACCACACAAATAGTTTCAATGCAACACTGATTATAGGGTAAATTTGATATGTCCACATACCAGTTCACATATTTAAATCATTCATACAAGTTTTAAATCCTGTTTCTAGTGATTGGAAATAGTGAGGGTCTAAGAGTATACAAGTACCAAACATGTGTCTACTGTTTCCACACAGATCACAGACTCGTTGATAAAATTGCTCATATCACGTAGTGATCATTGCTTGTGTTAATGCTACTTCTACCTCACAGGCAACAATCTAACCATAAATATTCAATAAACAATGTCTGTGTTTAATAGTAAACCACAATTATATTCAGTTCAGCAAAGAATCAGCTGCTGAGGAGGTTACGGCATACAAGACACACATGCACAGTCCTGTGACTTGCTTCTGATAACATCAAACAGTGATATTGATTGGTTGTCAATAGTGACATATTGTATATATATATATATATATATCTTTTCATCGCTTTCTCTCTCTTCTTCTCCTTTTTAAACTTGATGTAACTCTCCTTTGTCTAAGCGTGTATGTGTGTGAGAGAGTGAGTAGATTGCGATGAATCTAGCCTTTCCTTTCTGAAAAAACACCAGTCTTTAGAGGGAGAAACTTCTCACTATTCTTCTATTTGTGTGTGTGTGTGTGTGTGTGTGTGTGTGTGTATGTGTTTCTTCTACAGTGCTGCCCCACAAAGGAGCTGTGAATCCTGTGCTGAATTTCCAGACTCCAGCCACTGGGTCCTGGTGAAGCCTGAAGTCTCCACAGAGAAGAGCATCTCCAGCTACAGCCTGAGCTCTCCTGCAGGGAGCTATGAGTGCTCAGAGTCTGGTCTGCGCTGGTCATGTGCTGCTCCAGTCACCCTGCAGTACTGCTTCACAGACTGGCATCTCTTGGCTGATGAGCTGCCCCACATGCGGTACAGACCAGCTGGTCCTTCAATGGACATGAAGCTCATCTCAGGAGAACTGGAGGAGATCCACCTGCCACACTTCCTCTGTTTGGGGGAAAGTCAGTCTTCTTCTCTGAAGGATGCTATAAAGGTTCTCCATAAGCAGGACAGTGGAGTGTTTATGGAGAAGTGTGAACTGAGTCGCTTCCATGCCAGGCTGGTGAACCCCTCTTTTTCTCTTCTTGGGGTTTTCTACTCTCTGATACCTTTTAATTTTGGGGGGAAGAAGATTGATATCCATGCAGATGTTCTTGTCTATCGGAGCACCATATTACCTCTTACTTTCCGCACATACCTCCTGCCTGTGAATGCCAGCCTCACAGATTTAGTGGAGAAACAGGAGAAATCGGAGGGATTCAGAGGGTTCAGACTCGCTAGGCCTCGCCCCGTGAGACGTCTTCAGATGAACGGCTTTTATAGTTTACAGACGGACTGTGAATCCAGAATCTATCCTTTAGAGCTAGAACTCATAGACTGCAGTTTTGTTCCCAACTTCTCTGAGGTTCTGATAAGCAAAGCTGGTGACTTCAGGATTGAGCTCCTCAGCTCTGTAGACAAACAGGAAGTGTGGAAAGCAGACATCATGGGAATTGAATGCTGGGACAATCCCCCACAGGCCAATATGAACACCTGTACTGAAGCTTCTAACTCTTCACTTTCACACACCGCCAACATTCAGCCCCCTGTGAAAGGTAGTTTGGTGCTAGCCCTGTATGCTAACTGTGTATAAACTGCTTAGCAGTAACTTAATTTGTTTTCTTCTGTTTGTCTCTGCCTCAGCTCCCACTACCAACACAAACGAGATCCATTCTGGCTCCTCCAACCCAGTCCAGCCAGCCTCAGTCTCATCCTCCATTACAGCTCAAACTGGCGCAGTTGCTCTGTCCCCAAGCCTCTCAGCCAACACCTTCTATGGACCAGTATGCTTTTCAGGTTTGAAATTCAATCTTACAGCCTTGTTTGTGTGCATTTTCTAAAATTGCTGTTAATTGCTGTTTGATGATTTGTATTGTTGTTGTTATTGCTTTGTGAAAACATTTACCTCCACACTTTCATTTCTCTGTCTCTCTCTCTCTTTCTTTCTCTCTCCTTCTCTCTCTCTCTTCCTCCCTCCCTCTGTTCTTGCCTCTACTGAAGTCTCCTCTGTAGACAGTCTCTCGAACAGAAGTCCAGAGAACTGAGCCAGAGAATTGATTTGAAGAAACTATTGTGGGACAATACTCACCCAGTAGATGAAGCAAAGCTTCTGAAAGAGAAGAAGCCAGATCTCATTCAAAGGGTGACCATTGTGTTGTCACTAGCAGATGAGATGCTGTCTAAAGATCATCAATGGAATGGTACATCAGTGGAACTTCAAAGCAGAACCCACTATGCCTCTTGTGGGTCTTCTCAAAAAAGCTGTTCTTCCAAATCCTTTACCACTCTCTCCAGCAGTCAGTTGCGCTGGCATTGAATGTAATCTCAAGCGCTCTTAAAGGATTTCTTCTGTTTGGGGGATTCTAAGACATATTTGTGTGATGCTGTGAGGGTTCTGTATGGGCGGGACAGTGGGGTGTGTGTGGAGTGTGTGTATGAGCTGACCCAACACCATGCCAGGCTTTTCCACCCCTCCTTCTCTCTGCTAGGACTGGTGTATTCATTCATCAATCAGATTTCTCCCAAAACCCACTGTGAGCGGCTGCTCTTCTGCACCCACTTTGCAACCCTGGTCTTCCATGCCTACCTGGTGCCAAACGACCCGGCTCACATCAAGGCCCTTTAGAGAAAAGAGAAGGAGAAGGAGAGAAAGGGGTTGTGGATTGACAAACCCAGTGCTGTCAGCTCACAGCTCAGATGGGCTAGATGTGAGGACATCTAGCCCATCTGAGATTTTTCTGGAGAGGTTTACATGGGGGAGCCACAGAGCCCATCTGGAGAGCCAAGATCCATAGAAGAGACCACTGGCAGCCCAACAAGAGCCCTGGACAGGGCAGCACACACACACACACAGGTGCTCTCTAATTCTCTCTCACACACATGCACCCTCAAATGCATACAAATGGTCCGCACATGTATACTTTTGCTTTCTCACACACACACACACCCACACACACTCATCTCTTTATCATTCCCTTCAGAACGGGTGTTTCAGGTGCGGCCCAGGCTAATTGAGAGAGTCTCCAGAGGTGTTATGAAGAGCCTTCTAGACCATCTCCAGGCTCACAGTCCATGCTGTGCCCATCATGCTGGCCCTGCTGGAAGAACTAAACCCCCACCTGTATTCAGAGCTGCACCTACGAACACCTGCAGGGGGCGCCCCTGTCTTCTGCGATCAGTGTTTCAGCTCTGGGTGAAGCAGAAGATACAGTTAATGTGAACTAGAAGCAACTATCCCACTACTGCGTGTGTGTACGTGTGTGTGTGTGTGTGTGTGTGTGGAGGAATGGCCTGATATGAATTTACTTCTTAAATCATCCGACTTCAGAAGAGTTAATGTCAGTTAACCTGTAGCTCCAAACATACAAATTTAGAAGAAACTCCAACAATTCAGCTAAGACCAATGAGAATGTTGGGCAAACTGGATAAAAGTCTACTGTACTGTCAAGAGTGTCGGCCTAATACACAACAGGCCCAAGGTGAATAGTCAGTTGGATGTATATAAGGCTGATGGAGCTGGCTCTTTTTTTAATGTATTTTTTTTTTTCAATTCTGTACACTTTAACTGTTATGTCAACCCTTTTTATGTCTTTACTTACTGTATCTTTCTCTTGTTGTTATCCTTTTATACTTTTACTATACTATTTATTTTACTTTTTTGTAAAGCACATTGAACTACTCTGTATGAAATGCGCAATGTAAATAAACCGGCCTTTGCTCTGAGCAGTTTCATATTGTTGGCTGTAATTGAAAGAGGGCTGTTAGTCGCATGGGGAAAAGTCAACAATCAGATCATCTTTGTCTTTCTATTTTTCATAGTAGCCTAGGGTTTAACAAATTCTGCTCCCCTGATAGGAAGAACCGACGTAGAAGGATGTAAAAGCGCCATCCTCATGAAGAAAAAAAGCGACAAGGCTACAGGTAGCCGTTGCGGTCTTTCGTTTTCCAAACGTCATAGTTAAATGTCCTCCGTGTTGTGAAAGTCAAACACTCGCGGAAGAAAATATGAATGCAGAGTAGACAGTACAGGCTACTGTCAAAAAAACTCGTTTGTTTTTCGCAAATTAACCTAAATGATCGAGTTGGTGCCCCCGTGCCAATGGACCCTTTAGACTTCCTCACGCAGGAGGAGTTACTCCGCTTCTTTCACCACAAGAAGACAGAGATGTCGTGCATGGACAAACCGCACACCTTTCTCAGACAATTACGGGACTACGACCTTGTGTCTGAGAAGCTCTATCAGGTATACCCAACTAGCTCTGTAGGGTAATCATTTTACTTACTTAATACTGTATTTATAAAGACCCTTACAAAAATGCAGTTGTATAACAGGTAAACTGCATTTTTCGTTCACGGCATTAGGCTAATATTTCCCTGTGTAATAGCCCTATATAGCCCATCTCTACAATAAACTGCAATAAGCTATTTAGTATTTAGATTTTTGTCCATAAATTTGCATTAAGCTGAGTCTACTGTAGCCTACAGTAGTAGGCCTAATGTGTAGAAAAACGGCAACTGTGGAAGGGCTACAAGGACTAGCCTGAATCCAGAATGGTTTTGAAGGGCATGGCAGTTGTTAGAATTTGGTGTAATTTTATGTGATCCCTTGTTCCCATTTCTAACTGTCAAATGAATAACTGTTTCTCTGTGTGTTACTTAGAATTATCTGCTCAGCTAAGTCTGTACAGAATATTCGGTCAACAACTGTTAGACTTGGTGGAGACCTTAGAAATAGCCTTGACCAAGTGATCATCTGTCGATACTCGTCAAGACACTGGCGTCAGTATGGATAGGAATGTGCCTGTTTAGGCTAGGTAGTTTCGAGTGCTGTGAGTGTCCCTCAAGTCTTGCACGTATATGGAGTCGTGCCAAGTTTAGGGACTGATCAAGTTAGTTCTTACTGTTTAGGATAGATTTATGATTAGACTTTTGAGTACATGTAGAGTCCTTTTCCGATACACAGATGAGAAGGATCCAGACGAGCTACGCTGCGTTGTCCTGTCTCAACCTCGCGGGAGAGACAGAAGAGTGACTTAGGCAGATAGTCTTTAGACTTCGCTTTGTTACTTCAACCTTTTTATTTTCCATCTAATCAACAGTTGTAATTCATTTAATTAATCCTGTAATAAATCATTGATCCTGATCCAACGTAACCGAGTCATCCAATCTTCTATTCCGCTGGGAAGAGAACACAACGCAATCTTAAAGGTGAACAGTAACTTCAGGTGTAAAGTTAAACTGGAAAACCCCAAAAATCCAACACAGTGCTGTGACATGCCTCACAAGAAATAACTGCTGAACTGTGTCTCGAGTATTTTAAAATGTTGTCTGTTTATTATTTATTTATTTTTTGTTTTACGATGGTGGCCTACAGTACTGTTTACAGAGTAGACCGACAAAAACTGTGATAGGCTCTCTTACCTTACGGGAATATTAAAATCATTTGATATTGCGCAACAGCAGGCTTGTGAGTGCATGTTACCTGTCCTAACTAGAGAGTCGTCAAGATGAAGACAAAGGAGCAGAAGATGAAGGGTGTGTATGAGGTGCTGGATGCCCTGGAGATGAATCACCCGGAGAGTGTGAAGACCTTCTGGCAGTGTGTGTTTACAGACCACATCATGCAGCTGTACCCCACACTCAGACTCCTGAGGAACAGTCTCATGGATGGTGTGTGTGTGTGTGTGTGAGAGAGAGAGAGATGTCTTATATGTTTGACATGAGGTGTGAGTAAATGTGATGAGCTCCTATTGTACAAAATAAGTGACAGTACAGTTGACTGTAACTTGCACCTTGTCTACAGGCAAGCACACTAAATATGCTAATGTCCTACTGTGTCTTTGTTTCTGGTTCAGTACCCTATTTAGTGTGAGTAAAACACAAGACGGTAACATGGTGCCCAGCAAAGGGCATTGGGTAAGGGGGGTATTGGGATTTAGACAATTTTGAGATAATAACATTCCATAACATTTGTCTTTGGGAGCAGACTGAACATCTGATCTGGGCATTGGGCAAGGGGGGATATCAGGATTTAGCCAATGTGAGATAATAACATTTGTCTTTGGGAGCAGACTGAACATCTCCCCTGGTGTCCTTCTCTTTCTCCCATCCAGGGTCTTTTTCATTCAGTGGAGGTCAAGCGGAGATGGAAAGTACGAGCAAAGAGAAGGAACCCGAGGGAAAGAATAAAGACTTGAAAGAAGCAAAGGTGAAGAAGAGGAGCAGACAGAAAAGAAAAGGGAGCAGCACAAGTCAAAGGGGGGAAGGAGAGGAGGAGGAGGAAAAAGATCAAACAGTTGAGACCAACATGAAAAAGAAAAAGAAGAAGAAACTCACTGATGGTACGTGTACACTTGTAGTGTCATTGTTAAATTGTTGTATACAGTTCTGCACCCTGCTTGAAACACACAACTGTTATGTTTTGTCAGTGGTCCTAGACCTAGTAGGAGGTATTACACTTAGCATACTAAATACAATACTAGATAAGATGCTACTGCTACTGAGGGTGTTATGTGTTGCTTGTTGTTGTGTGGTACATGTGAGCACACTAAGACATATTCCTATCAACTGTGTGGAATTTGTGTATATGAGGTTGTGATCTTGACAGCTGCAAAAAGTAAGTGCACTGTGTAGTATGTGCCTACATGTGCTTTAAGTGGGCACGTCAGCACTGGTGAGGGAGAAGGTGGCATATCTCATGCCCTCGGCCAGACCACGGCCACAGCCACGTCTGTCACTCCCGTCTAGGGGTGGGTATCAAGAACCAGGAATTTGGTAGAAGAGAGAATCTAAAGCTTCAATTCACTGGTATCATATGCCTCTGACATTATCAATTCCTCATATCAGTGCATAGTATTTCAGACCATGGTCAGCGGGTCTTTCTGAATACAAAATTGAAATTGATAACACAGTTTTACATGGTTTACCTCACTCAAAAAGTTAATCAACAATGGGATTGATATTGAGAAAATCTTATCAATTCCAACCCCTACTCCCAGCTCACTAATAGGCAAAGTGTTTAGAGATACTATGTGTGGTTCTCATGGAATAGTTTAAGTTTTGAGTGATTTGCTGCTCTGTGTGTCCCTTCTGTGTTTCCATACTCAGTCCCTGCTGTGCTGTTTCCAGGTTCTCCCCTGATCAAGGGGGGCAGAGAGGACATCTGGAACTGGTCCATGTATAAGACCCAGTTACCGGTCACCTGTGGGGACAAAGAGGGGTTTCTACACAGAGACAAACTAGCCAGAGGTGAGGCGTCCTCTCTGGAAGCCTTTTATTGCTAGGATCACACAGCTCTTTAGAATGCTGTAGAATGTTCCATTCACTTCAGTGAAACAGAACATTGCCATAACTAATCAGCTGATCTGTAAGGTAACAGACTACTTTTTTCAGAGAAGCTGTTATCTATCTTAATAACTGAAATGACTGTGAAATCAATGATAAACAATGCTTTGTTGTCATGCTGTAGATATCTTCAATAGGCAGCCGTGTAATAAGCAGCATAACTTTCTGCAAGGCGGTCATTATTGTGGAATAACTCCCCTCAGAGTGATTTAATAGCCTCCACTGTGGACCAGGCTCCTGCATCACTCTGTTGGGAGTTATCCACAATAATGAGCGCCTCACAGTGCACTCTCTCTTACACATCTCTGCAATAGCCTGGCTGTACTGGTGTAGTCCCTCTGCTCAGTATTAGATTTTGTTACAGTACTAGGCCTGGATACTTTTGATACTGAGTGAAAGAGTTTGATCTAAAGTTCATATGCTCCATCTATCTACTGTCACCAGGCTACCTCTGTACTACAGTAACAGGCTTGTATTGATAAATCTATGTTAACTATCAGCTGTGGGGACAGAGAGAGTGACCAAAGGTGGGATAGCTACACCCTCCTCTGATTTAAAGGCACAGCAGGCAACATGTTATGCTGTTTCTAGGTTAATGTACCTGCTGTGTAGTCACTTTGATGGTTAAATGGCTGATGATGGGCTGGATCAAGGCTCTCTCGGCTCCTCCTGCTGCTTCTTCGCACAGTTCTAACACTTGACGGTGAGCCGATGTCAAAGGAATCCGAAGCTCAATGAAACACTTGACCAGTGTTAGCCATTGCCATAGATACACACAGAAGGTGTGTTTACTGTCTGAAGCCATCTGAAGCCCTTGATAAATAGTGGTTTGTAAACACAACAATGACAGGCAAGAATTGTGCAATGAATAATCACTATCAGGACCGACTAAGTGACTGACTCAAACTGAAATCACCAGTGCAAGTTGTTAGTAAGTGGTATTAAGTCTTGGCATCTGTTTCCTCTGCAGGAGAGCGGTGCATAGTCCACCTGGATCGCTGGTACACACCTGGTGAGTTTGAGAAGCTGGGAGGCAAAGAGAAGAGCAAGAACTGGAAGACCAGCATCCGCTGCCGAAACAAACCCCTGCAGAAGCTCATTCAGGTGACTGGAATCTTGTGTGTGTGTGTGTGTGTGTGTGTGAGTGTGTGTGGTGTGTATGTGTGTGTTGTATATTTACATGACTGCTGCAATATTGCATAATTTTCCTTAAACACAACAGTCTGTTCTCAGTTCAGCGTTTCGTGATTTCATTCTGACAAGGGAATGTGTTTTGTTGTTGCTATAGTGGCAGAGTTTATGTAAATGGTAAATGGACTGCATTTATATAGCGATTTTCTACTCCTACGAGTACTCAAAGCACTTTACAGAGTATGCCTCACATTCACCCATTCACACACGTAGCGGAGGCTGCCATGCAAGGTGCCAACCTGCCACCGGGAGCAATTTGGGGTTCAGTATCTTGCTCAAGGACACTCTGATGGGGTCAGCCAGAGTGGGGCTCAAACCTGCAACCCTCCGGTTGTGGAACGGCACCTCTACCACCCGCGCCACCAGATGTGTTTATGTGTTTATTTTTATTTTGCTTATTTATGCTCTTGCAGGAGAATAACCTAAAGTGTCCACCACCTAAAAGGAGAAAACGGCAGGTAACCTCACACTCCCTCTCCTCTCTCTCTCTTTCTTCCTTACACACACACACGCGCGCACACACACACACACACACATATACTACATACTACATGGCTCCACGGCTGTGGCAAGGATGTCTTCTGCATATATTTGAGGCCTGTGGCCCTAGGAGCTCCAAGAGTCTGTGTCTACTGGAGTTTGAAGTGATTTAATTGGCCATTACTTCCTCTTCTCTCCTCTACCGCAGGTGAAGAGGGCCCTGTTCACCTCCAGCACCTCCATCAGCAGTGAGTTTTTACTACAGAGCACCATCTGATAGCATCTTATAGTCTGCTTGTGCTTGTAACTTGCTTTTGGTGGGAACAGCATGAAATAGAGCTTGTGGTCAAGTGCCTTTGATGTTCAGCAACCACACAGAGGGAGCGTTTGTATGTTGAGTGTGTGCTCGTGTGTGTGTGTGTGTGTGTGTGTGTGTGTGTGTGCGTGTGCGTGTGTGTCCTGTAAACACAAGTAGCTTGTACTTGTAATGACCCTTCTCTTCACCTCTGTGTAAGTGTCAAAGTCTAAGAAAGATGAAAAGATCAGCAGTGACGAGACAGAGGACAAAAACGAGGGAGACCCAAGAGAAGAGGGGGACAGAAACGAGGGAGACCCAAGAGAAGAGGAGGAAGGCAGAGAAGGAGCAGGGGAGAGAGACAGTGACCATGACGACTGGGATATGGATGCATTGGTGTTTTCAGGAGACGCTCTGCCTGTTCAGTGTGGATCAGTTACTGGAACATTGCAGAAAGGCCGCTTTGCCTCAGGTGAGTGTGTGTGTGTGTATGTGTGTTTGTGGTGTGTGTGTGTGTGTGTATGTTTGTGGTGTGTGTGTGTGTGTGGTTTGTGTGTGTATGTGGGTGGTGTGTGTGTGTGTATGTTTGTGGTGTGTGTGTGTGTTTGTGGTGTGTGTGTAAATGTTTGTGGTGTGTGTGTGTGTGTGTTTGTGGTGTGTGTGTGTGTGTGTTGAATAGGGATATAACAGACAACCATCAGCTGGCTAAAGATCAACAGTTTACTGTGTGAGAAGGATTAAAACACATGCCCTTGTGAAAAGTTTATTTGAAATGTGTTTTTATTATTATTTAAAAACAAAAGCCATATTTTAGCTGCTTTTGATCTCCAGCATCCAACACTAGTCTGTAGGCCCACTGAGAGAGATCCTTCCAGAGTCATGGCAAAGGAAGCCGAGGAAAAAAGTTATAAACTCCTGCCGTCAGTCATACCAGTGATGTTAAACAGACATTTTACCCAGTGTTGGTTGCTAAATTAGGCTGTAGTCAGTGGCATAAAGATGCACAGCAGGTTCGTAAACAGCTCAAGTTGTTCCGAGATGTTCGCCCTCTCTGTGTCGTCGTCACACTAATTGATCAAACACTGGAGAGGTTATCCCAAACAAAAGCAACATCCATTGACTCCCTGGAAGATTGTTGACACCATTTTGCTGCATGCTGTCTCTTGTACTAAAGCCACAAGTTTGTCCTGTGGTCTTGGGCTTTCATGTCATTGTCAGACACACTTCAATTTGTCCCTTAAGAAATTACAATAAAAGAGTACATGAAGTCCCCCCAAATGACAAGGCTGCATGATGCTGTTCAGAGAGCTGCCCCAGAGAGAGTAACTGTCCACACACCCAGTCATTCATTTTTTTAGTCAAGGATCCTATAGTCAGTAGCTCAGTCTGTAGGCCCACAAGTTCCTTAAAGTCAGATGACAAGTCTTGGTAATACATATTTTTACCATCATTTGTTTAATTCTTTTATAACCAACAGTTTCAGTTATTTTTAATTAGTCTCCTGCACATTAAAAAAAATATTGAGTGTATTGGATCGTATTGTAATATCGTGAATCGTATCTTATCGTAGGTTGAATGTATTGTTAAACAATGAGATATGTGCGCCTCCCTTTAGCCATGTATAAAGACTGTGTTGGTGACCCTTGACCTTTTATAGGAAACACAGGAAAGTGTATCCGCACAGAAGAGACCTGGCTGACTCCAGCAGAGTTCATCAGGCTAAACCCTGACCTGACAGACGGGATGTGGAAGAGAGACATCACCTGTAGAGGCCAGCCGCTCAGCTACCTGTTACAGGTAAAGAGATAGACATCATGTGTAGATATCAGATCAGCGTCTCAGCTACCTGTTACAGGTAAAGAGATAGACATCACCTGTAGATATCAGATCAGCTTCTTAGTTACCTGTTACAGGTAAAGAGATAGACATCACCTGTAAATATCAGATCAGTGCCTAAGCTATCTGTTAAAGGTAAAGACATAGACATCACATGTAGAGGGCACCCGCTTAGCTACCTGTTACAGGTAAAGAAATAGACATAGATATCAGATCAGCCTCTCAACTACCTGTTACAGGTAAAGAGAGAGACACACCTGTAGAGGCCAGATTCTTGTGACAATCTCCAGCTTTAGCAATAAAGATCCAAAAAAGTTGGTCATCAAAGCTATGTGATCACGGTAGAGATCTTGTGTAGATTTTCTTATAGATCACTAAATGCTGCATTTCTGCATTTAACTTTACACTGTAAAAATCCAAACTAAAAAGAGCATTTATGTGCATGTCAAGATGTTTGTAGCAATGAGTTACACTGTATGTCTACATGTTGTATTTGTGTGTGTGCGTGTGTATGTGTGTCTCTTTCTGTGTGTGTGTGTGTGCGCGTGTGTGTATGTGTGTCTCTTTCTGTGTGTGTGTGTGTGTGTGTGTGTGTGTGTGTGTATGTAGAGAAAGATCTTGCAGGTGCACTCACTGCTGTGTATGTGTCGTATGTGTAACTACACAGACTCAGACCTGGTAAGATCTCACTCACTCTACCCCTTGTTTTTACTGTGTGCTATTTCTCCAGTGCTCAGTGGAGAGGAGAAAACTGAAGGGGAATATGTGCTTCTCTGGCACTGTTTAGACATCCCAAGTCTTTCAGGAGCTCCGGGAGTCTCCCATATTTCCACAGCGGCTCCCGGACACCCATGAGTACTAACTCCCGTCACAGCTTTCCGCAAATTTTTTTGCAAGTGGGAGAAGCACTTCCTTGAAATAAGTTTTTTTGCAGGCTGGGATGTCTGATATTTAAGGGGTATTTGGGTGTTATTACTTATTAACTATTTGAGTGCAGAGTCAGCATATTAGAGAAAGTGTGTAACAATGAGCACACTAAAACTGCTCCTGTTTACAGTTTAGTGTGTGTGAAATTTTGTGAGAAAGCATTAAATTGTAAATGTGAGCTGTTTTCATGTGTGAATTATTTATTTTTGTGAAGTGGATTGCTCACAGACTCCTTAGGACATCAGGTCATTTTTGTGTGTGTGTGTGTGTGTCTGTCTGTGTGTGTGTGTGTGTGTGTGTGTCTGTGTGTCTGTGTGTGTGTGTGTTTTGTCTTGACTAACAGGAGGACCAGAGAAATGATGACCACTGCTTCATCTGTGGAGAGCAGGGAGAGCTGCTGTGCTGTGATGGGTGCCCCAGAGTCTTCCACCAAGACTGTCACTTACCCACTCCTACAGAAGGGTGAGTGTGTGTGTGTGTGTGTGTGTGTGTGGAGGCGGGGGTGGAGGCAGCGGGGGTCATCATTTGAAAGCTTAAATCTGTGATCTCACAGCAACATTGGATCTGGACTGGCCAGGCTGCCATTCGACTGACTTACAGACTCCTGAGGTATTGGCAGGGAAGTTTACTGACCTTTGACACGCACAGTTAGGCTAGCTGGTACCCTTACAATAGCACAGAGAAATGAATAGCCTATAGAATTTAGTTTTCTTTGTAAACCAACATTTGCACATATATATATATAGAGAGAGAGAGGGGGAGAGAGGGAGAGAGAAAGAAGTAGATAGATAGATAGATAGATAGATATAGATAAATGTAGGATTTTTCAAGGCTGGAGGTGTTTGTTATCATGACCTCATACTATAAAACACTGCAAGAAAACCCTGGTGCATGTGCGTGTGTGTGCGTGCATGTGTGTGTGTGTGCGTGCGTGCGTGCGTGCGTGTGTGCGTGCGTGCGTGCGTGCGTGCGTGCGTGCGTGCGTGCGTGTGTTTGTTGCATGGGTATTTCATGTTTTGTATGTGTCACACAGAGATGACTGGCTGTGTACATTCTGTGTTTGGAGGAAGACTCAGGAATGGCTGTACACTGATCACATGACCCAACGACAGGTCCTAGACAGCAAAATCTCAGAAAATAAACTGGTGAGCTCATGGCATTGGACAACACTGGTGTCAATCAAACTGTTTTATTACTGTAAAATGCTCACTCGTATTTTTACTCCGTCTGGGATTGACTTAATTTACTGTAGTACTGAAACTGAAAGCTCTTTAAATGTGTGTGTGTGTGTTTGTGTGCATGTGTGTGTGTGTGTGTGTTTGTGTGTGTGTGTGTACATTTACAGCAATGCCAGTACCTCCTGTTATTTTTGCTAAATGCAGATGAGCAGAAAATCTTCACCACAGATCCCTGCCCTGCTGTAAGTGTGTGTGTGTGTGTGTGTGTGTGTGTGTGTGTGCATGTGTGTGTGTGCATTTGTGTATTCATGTGTCAAGTTTCTCGGTGTGCTCCCTTCAAGTGCATGTATGTGTGTGTGTGTGTGTGTGTGTGTGTGTTTGCATGTGTGTGTATGTGCATTTTTTAAGCATATACCCACCCTTCCACCCCACTCCACCTCTCTTTGATTGACAGGTGTCACGCTACTCATCAGTGATTCCGAGGCCCATGTGGCTGCAAAAGGTGAGGGAGAACCTGGAGAGCCGCTACACTCTGGTGGGGCAGTTTGTCTCTGACATCCGGCTCATCTTCAGGAACTGTGCCCTCTTTAACAGGGTTAGTGTGGCAGTTTAGAGGGGAACAACACTTTCAAAGTTTTAATCTTAAATTTTAATCTCTTTGTAAATGCCTAAAGTGTGTGGTTTTGCTGAAGCTTGTCTTGTCATTTGATTCTTTTTTTCATCAATCATGTTTGTATCTGTCAATGTCAAAAGGATGATTGTTTGAGGATGACTATTAATTCATTTAATTGATAGCACAGCCTTTCTCATTTATTTAATGATTCAGATTCAGATATGGTTATACCCAGTTATGTTATTAATTTCATGAGTTTGATGTGTGAGATAAAACATGTCAAGTCTGATGGGAACTTAAATTCCCTCACTGTGTAATTTTCCTTTGCTTTTATTCCAGAACAATCCAGAGCTTAGGGACATGGGAATTCAGATGAGCACTTTGTTTGAAGGGGAGTTCCAGAGGACCTTTAACATTTCTGCGTTTGTTCACGACGTTCACCACCAAGACAGACATGAAGGCAGAGGAAAAGAAGGATTGATAGGATTGATTGAAATAAAGAGTAAAAGAGAAGAACAGGATCCCAAGGGCAGTGGAGTTTCCCTCAACCCCAGTCCACTACCCACCTCTCCACTCAACCCCAGTCCACTACCCACCTCTCCACTCAACCCCAGTCCACTACCCACCTCTCCACTCAGCCTCAGTCCACTACCCACCTCTCCACTCAACCCCAGTCCACTACCCACGCCTCCACTTGGAAGGTGAGAAAGGGGTGGATTGAACAAACTCAGTGAAAAAAAGGAGATGTCTTTCATATATTTTTTTATACTTTATTTTGTTTTAAAGGCATACAAGGCAAGTCTGTGATTTTGAGAGTATGGACTTTATTGTCAGTCAACATAGGCATTACTAAAGATAGACATAACATGACAAATGTCCTCCTCCTCACCACACCCCACCTGTCATGTTTCTGTTCCCTACTAGTGAGGCCCTGAATACGATGCACTAAGGTATTCCCGTTATTCTGACACCAGGGTGTGTTTGCTGTGTGTTTTCAAGGTCAACTTGTCAGAGCAGAGGGAGGCGTTGTGAATCATGTGCTGAAGTTCCAGACCCCAGCCACTGGGTCCTGGTGAAGCCTGAAGTCTCCACAGAAAAGAGCATCTCCACCTACAGCCTGAGCTCTCCTGCAGGGAGCTATGAGTGCTCAGAGTCTGGTCTGCGCTGGTCATGTGTTTGGCGAGTCACTCTGAAGTACTGCTTCATAGACTGGCATCTCTTGGCTGATGAGCTGCCAGACATGCAGTTCAGACCAGCTGGTCCTTCAATGGACATCAAGGTCATCTCAGGAGAGCTGGAGGACATCCATCTGCCACACTTCCTCTGTTTGGGGGAAAGTCAGTCTTATCTTAAAGATGCAGTGAATATTATGCACAAACATGACAGTGGAGTGTTTTTGGAGAAGTGTGAGCTGAGTTGTTTCCATGCAAGGCTGGTGAAGCCCTCCTGCTCTCCTCTTGGTGTTTTCTTGTCTCTGAAGTCTCTGATTTTCCCTGGGAAGCAAGAGGAGAAGAAACACCTGGTGAAGATCCATGCAGATGTTCAAGTCTATCGCAGTAGCACCTCACCCCTCACCTTCCGCACCTACCTCCTGCCAGAGGACGCAAGTCTCATCAAGCTGTTGGAGAAACAGGAGGAATGTTTCAGAGGCCTCAGACTAGCAAAGCCCCGACCAGAGGAACCTCTACAGATGGATGGTTTCTATGCCTTACGCACAACTCCAGAAAGTGGTAGAATTTATCCAGCAAGACTGAAACTCAGATACAGCTCTATCGCTCCAAACTTCTCAGAGGTGCGCACAAGGCAGGCGGGTGACTTTAAACTAGAACTGTTCCACCCTACAGACCAACGGATCGTCTGGGAAGCAGAGATCTTGAGAACTGAATGCTTACTGAGTGTTCTCCAGGGCAGTGATGGTACAACAGCTGCTGAGTTCCTCAGACGGCACCGTGCAGATCTTGTTCAGAAGGTGAGAAACGTGATGCCCATAGCAGATCAGATGTTCTCCCAAGGCCACATCAGCGAGGAAAATCATGCCAACATCAGCGTTGGGCGCACGGACCAGGACAAGATGAGATGTGTCTTTAAGGTCCTAGAGTCTTGTGGGATGAAGGGAAGAGTGCATTCATCAGAATCCTTCAAGAGCATCATTCTGAGCTGCTGGAAGAGTTGCCACTTCAACATCTGGATGGCAACTAACTAACTAATTAATTAATTAATTTACTATTTTTATTGGTGTCATCCACATGAGAGCTGGATATTTTCTTTTTTTATATCAAAGAATGAAATGTGTGAGTCTTGCACAGGCATCATGTGGTCAGGAAGACATTAGACAAAAGTGTGAAAGTAAGGCGGAGTTTGCAGTCACTCAGAATCTGAGGAGACCGGTGTGGGGTGTTGGAATAATGGGAAACATATTCTTATCTCCAGGGTTGGACATTTAATTTCAGTGTACTTCAGATTTCAGAGAGCTGTTTAGAGGACTTTAGATTCAGATTTTAATGTGATGTTACTGTTTGTGTCATATGCTGCATAGACTAATCTTCTCTTCTAAGCAGCTCAGGATTTTTTTTTAGCAAATATTGTTCATTTTGTAATGTGCATATGTTTTACATTTCTGTTTTTGCTTTGCTGTGCCATATCACAGTAAAGTTTCTTGTCTCTTTTTATACTGATTGATACTGATTGATACATGATTGTTAAGTGTATTATCTTGTGTTCTGGTAGTCTAATGTTGTTACCTGTTTACTATCTACTTACCAATGAGATAAAAGTGATAAAAAATAAGATAATTAATTGAGATTAAAAGTATAAAATTAAAATAAATGTATCCAAAGTAGGTTAAATGTGCAAAAGCTGCATTTCTTAGGGTTTGTGTGTGTGTGTGTCATATCTTGATACAATGACTTCCTCCAATTTTGGAAACACCAGTCACCAGTTCATTGTTCCAGTCATAGTGCATTGCACCAAGGAGCTACAGCCTAAATTCTTGCCAAATAGAGTACAGACTAGAGTAAGACTTGTTCTAAACAGACTTGAATAGACAGCGTCTTTAAGTCTACGCGCAAAGCTGAGCACAGTCACAGTAATGTGAAGCTGTGCTGCCACAGAATGCCGTTAACGTGAAGCTATGCTGTCACACAGCGTTCAGGACATATGGGAATAATGGGGAAATTGCTCAAATGGACCAGTAAAAACTGATTCACTGCAAAAATCGGACGAGGTCCACCTCCACGAGTGACTGCAGGACGTTACTGGCGAGCACAACTGCGCAACTGGCAAGCAGGAGTGGTTATCATAGAGTTAAAATGAAAAAGCAACGAAATATCATCTACAGTAGCATAACCTATTTGCTCGTGCTATGACATTTTATGTACAGGCCCATGCTTTCTCCGATGCATCTGGCGTTTTTGACAATAGTGATATGCGCGACACTAAAACGTGATCATGGCAGGGAGTTACCGCAAGATACGCTCTATACGTCTCATACGCTGGTATGGAACCGATATTGCTGATAGGCTATATGACCAGCAAAACTGGCTAGAATGGCCACCATAAGCTGGCCAAACCAGCAAACTACACCATCAAAATATAACAACAATGAAATGTCAATGAGAATGACAGTTCAGCGGGTCAAGTTTATTTTCAGACTTCTGCATGTCCGGGACGCGTCATAATAGCCCAACTATGAGCGCCGGAGACGCAACAATCAGAACCTTAATAAGAACCACGAATATTCTAACATGTAACCAGACTGCTTTTGCATCGGA
>PYXC01002519.1:20000-42500 GCA_015244755.2 Tenualosa ilisha | reverse complement strand
GTGTGTCTTTCCTCCTCCAGGGTCTGAGTGGTTTTGATGAGCAGGAGGAAGGGAAGTTCCTGGGTAGATTCACATATGACTCTGATGGTGAACCCATCCAGACCTTTGAGCTACTGGTGAGACATCAGCACAGCCAAACTTTTCTCCATCTTCATTACTGTAAAACACTGGCACACACACACTCACTCACTCACTCAGTCACTCACTCACTCACTCACTCACTCACTCACTCACTTTCTCACTCACTCACACACTCACTCACTCACTCACTCACTCACTCACTCACCCACTCACTCAGTCACTCACTCACTCAGTCACTCACTCACTCACTCACTCACTCACTCACTCACCCACTCACCCACTCACTCACTCACTCACTCACTCACTCACTCACACACTCTCTCTCTCACTCTCTCTCTCTCTCAGGACTCTATGAAGGACGTGTATCGTGCAGTGCAGTTGAGGGTTCTCAGTAACTGGGGTAACCCTGAGTACTCCTGCGTCTACAGATTCAGGGTTCATGGCCAACCACTCCCCCACTGAAAAAGAGATGCACATCCTCACACACACACACACACACACACACCAAAGATTCTATTTTCATTACACCATTGCTTCTTATTTTGTCATGTGATAAATATATTTACTGAAAAAAAAAATCTGTGAGTTTGTTTCACTTTGCCTGTCAAATTCAAATTACCGTGTTCACACACCCACACACACGAGTACACGCACATACATGTGCACAGGGTGCGATTTGTCAAAAAAAACAGAGGGGGGGGGGTTTGTAGGCAATCAACAAGTTTAATTCTTTTTTAGGTTAATGGTAGACCCTATGTGCCTAAATTATGAACAGATGAGCATTTATCTTCAATGCAAACTTAAAAGGACATGACACATTTCATTTTCTGTGCCGGCCAGAATGTGATGGCTTATTTGGGTTTCAGAACCATGGATAAGGTCCGATCACGCGAACATGTCAGAGGATTGGCAGAGGAACATTAGCCTAATGGGATCGGTCTGTCAAATGTAACAATAATGATTTCATATGTCATAAAATATGATTTCACATGTTATGTCAAAGTAACTAATTATAAAACTAAATAAACAGTTTGCTCTCATGTCGGATTTCTTGTGGCCTTTTTGGTTTTCCTGCTGGCGCGTCATCTGCAGCGTGTCGTCCTTCTTTTATCCACATCTCTGCGAACCTCTGCACAGGGAACAAACACACGTCTGACCCAATAACAGTGATGTATGACTTAGTTGGATGTTGACTTTGTCTTTTTTTGTGCTGGTCCTGTGAAGTAGGACGATATGCTGCTCTCAACGCGTTTCATTTTCCCTCTCACAAACTGTCACAACCTGATTTCAATTTCAATCGTTTTTTTTTTAATTATTGACAGGGTTTTATCCCCTCAAGGACAAAATTAATTTAGCAGAGGTAAAAACCAGAGGGTAGATGATCTCCCCCATCCCCCCCTACAAATCATACCCTGCAGACACACACACACACACACACACACTTGCCGCAGGGTCTCCGTCAGGTGTGTATAATGTGCCCTAGTCAATGAGGGCCACTACAGAGAATGACCATTTATTTTACTAATTTATTATCCTAATTCATCTCTATGGGAGCTCAGTTAGTGCATTCAGATCAGCAGGAGATTATAATCCCAAATTCATCTCTATGGGAGCTCAGTCTGTGCATTCAGCAAAGCGGGAGATTATAATCCCAATTCATCTCTGTGGGAACTCGGTTTGTGCATTCAGATCAGCATGAGTGCAGCAGGAGTTCTGCACACTTCACATCAGGTCTCTGCACCAGCTCTTAGCTACAGAGTCCAAATGTGATGTGGAGGGAAAGGAGTCTGTTCTGTAGATCACGTCGTTCTAGGAGCAAAACCTTTTATATCATTTGAACAGCAGGGGGATACAGTGTGCACTCAGCAGACTAGGAAGTCAGAATCAGTCATCTTTCAGCTTCACTCAAAGCTCTGTGGTCGACTTCAAAGTAGGAAATGAAGACTACTTTCTCATCGGTTAGCCTTGAATATGGACACAGGTGCTTTGTGGGCCACAGTAGGAACCATTTTCTCTGTAGACCTTCAGGCTGTTTCATAAACACTTTTTTGTGGTCTTGCTTTCACTTGTCTCAGAGGTCAGAGGCCTTTCAGACACTTTGAGGCAGTCTGTGAAACCTTGACATTTTGAAGTATTTCATCTAACTAAAAACTTCCATGCAAAAGTGACACATATGGTTACAATCTGGAAACCCTCATCAATAATAAAAGGAGAGTGAAGTGAATGCAAAGAAACTAGTTTTTATTGAAATAAAGTGTAAACACAACCTTACAAAAACATATTTTCAAATGTCTTTAAACTTTGTAAAAAAACACACTATAAATATGTCTGGCGAAGACTTTTGACATTAAAACCTTGTAAATATAACTATTGGATACATAAGAGTAAGACAAGCATTCAGAAATATGATGTAGTTTCACTACGAATTGTAAAAACTTTTTTCACTAACTTTGTTTTCTCCACAGCCAAGTGCCCCGTCAAGTGAGCACTGATTAGATGGGTGGGTCACACCTGTAACTCCCCCTTCTCCCCGTCAATGTCTGTGTGTCAGTGGTACATCTGTCACTGTCTGTGTGTCAGTTGTCCATCTGTCACTGTCTGTGTGACAGTGGTCCATCTGTCACTGTCTGTGTGACAGTGGTCCATCTGTCACTGTCCATGTGTCAGTGGTCCATCTGTCACTGTCTGTGTGTCAGTGGTCCATCTGTCACTGTCCATGTGTCAGTGGTCCATCTGTCACTGTCTGTGTGTCAGTGGTCCATGTGTCACTGACTGTGTGTCAGTGGTCCATGTGTCACTGTCTGTGTGTCAGTGGCCCATCTGTCACTGTCTGTGTCAGTGGTCCATCTGTCTGTGTCTGTGTGTCAGTGGCCCATCTGTCACTGTCTGTGTGTCAGTGGCCCATCTGTCACTGTCTGTGTGTCAGTGGTCCATCTGTCACTGTCTGTGTGTCAGTGGCCCATCTGTCACTGTCTGTGTGTCAGTGGCCCATCTGTCTGTGTCTGTGTGTCAGTGGCCCATCTGTCACTGTCTGTGTGTCAGTGGCCCATCTGTCACTGTCTGTGTCCATGTGTCAGTGGCCCATCTGTCACTGTCTGTGTGTCAGTGGCCCATCTGTCACTGTCTGTGTCCATGTGTCAGTGGCCCATCTGTCACTGTCTGTGTGTCAGTGGTCCATCTGTCTGTCTGTGTGTCAGTGGTCCATCTGTCACTGTCCATGTGTCAGTGGTCCATCTGTCACTGTCTTTGTGTCAGTGGTCCATGTGTCACTGTCTGTGTGTCAGTGGTCCATCTGTCAAAACAAAGACCTCACACTTGAGCTCCCAGCCCCACAACTCTCTTGGAAAGAAGCCAAACTATTACAGTCACAGGCAATCCAGATCACATAAGCTTTGGCTTTGGCTAAATCATAGTCACAGCAATCTCTCTCACGTAATCGCATTGCAAGGGTGAACGTGATCAAGTTGACTTGCATCCAGCCACCACTAGGGGGACTAGATGGTGAAAGCTCAAGGACTATATCTTCATTTTGTTGCCACAATTTGGAAAGGCACTCGAACCATTTTCTCAGTTTCCTCCTGATCTAACTTATCTACATTTACATTACATTTACATTTATGTATTTAGCAGACGCTTTTATCCAAAGCGACTTGCATTTTTGTCAACTATCAATTGTTCAGGGCCAGTCTCCCCTAGAGCAACTTAGGGCTAAGTGCCTTGCTCGGGGGGACAACTTTTCAGGCTACTTGCCCGCTAGCCAGGTTCCTTAACCGCTACGCTACCACCGACCCACTGAATTTATTACATTATTGGGAAATTCACCTTCTACCATATTCCATAGTTTCATTCTGTGTGTGTGTGTGTGTGTGTCTGTGCAGATCACATCCATAACCCCAATAAAATGGCAATGTAGTTCTGTGGTGGAATTAATGTAGCCTGGCTATGCCTTCCTAGCACTTCTGCTTGATTATCATCTCCCTACAGTGCTAGTCTGGATTTCATCCCACTGAGCTTGTTGTCTCAGGAGGTATTTTAACCTGTCCAGTCAGTGAACAGAGGGAGGGGTTGTGAAAGCATAGCTGGAATCAGTCAAGGCAAGCTGTCAGTCAGGGGATGATCCAATATTTTTAAACTTAAACACACAAATCAGGCAATCAAATCTCACCACTGAATGTCCAAACCCTCTGCACGAAACAAAAGTGTAGAACCGAGGGTCTGGTTTTCTTACAAGGCCTGATTTTCTTACAAAGCCATCAACTGCTTAGGGGTTCACATGCTTTCTACTCTGACTATTTCATTCTTTTGTAACCTTTGTATTTGCATTTGTTTTAATTGTATTTTTAATTGCTCTTAAGCTTCACTCACTCAGGTGAACAATTGAGTTTTATTTTCCTCCAGTCTTCTAGTAGTGCTTTTAGCTCCAGCCTAGCAGAGATCAATTAAATTAGACCATAAGCAAAAGTGACAAAGAATTCTGTTTTTTTTTTCTATTTAAAAACGGACTCTTCTGTAGTTGTAAATTGTACTGAGACCAACAGAAAATGAAATGTGACAATGAGTCCAGTGCTGCAGGGGCACCCACTAATTAACTTAAGTCAGTCCCGGAAGAAAGGCCCTTCTACTCTTTGCCTTGCTCTGCGTGGAGAACCTGATTTTATCATGCAGGGGAACAGGACCTTAGGCAATCGACTTTCCCATAAACAAATTCACATTTACATTCAACACACCTCTTCCTGTAAACAGAAAACGAAACTTAACAAGTTGCTCTACTTTCCTAACTGCTCCTCAACCAAGCCCCGCCACACCTCTAGGTACGGTCCTGCCTGAAAGTTGCAACACGCCTAACCCAGACGTAAAACACACAGAATGAATGCAATAGAGGGATAGCGTAGACACCAATGACTGTATATATATATATATATATATATATATAGGCCTATATATATAGTCATTGGTAGAGTTAGTCACACAGAGAGAGAGGCCTGGGGCTTTATTGCTAAGATGAGCCTGATTAGCCGAGAATTTAAAGTAGGCTAAGACGATGCAGTTCTTTTACCCTAAAATAACAGCTTTAATGTAGTGCTGCCAACTCTAACAATGTAAATATTCATTTGAAAACACTAACACACTTATTTTTATTGTCCCGTTGGATTATTCTGGCTCACAGGTTCAGACTCTGGGCCATAATTCCATGTGCACTGCACTGCTTCCCTAGTTAACATTGCCATTGAAAAGAGAAAAAAATATATTGTTTACGTGATATGAGAGAATCCAGTAGTTTTGTTGTGTCCAGAAATTGTAGATATAGTCAAACTGTTATTGTACCTGAGACGTGATAATGGCACAGACCACCTGGCCAAAGATCCTGATTTTGTGTTTGCCATGCCTTTTGAAGCACAACTCAGAACAGTAGTGTGCAGGGCCGTAGGCAGGATTTCTCAAATACTGAGGTCAAAAATGACCAACAGTGCTCACCACTTGGGAAAATTTTGACATGCCAAACTCATGATGATGTGCAAATTGTGCCATGAGAGTCTGAGGGGTTTGAAACCTGTAATCAAACCTGTGGGGTTTGAAACCTATAATCCCCATGACTGTGTGTGTGAGTGTGTGTCAGGCCACTGGCTCTCAGACACAAATATGGTCATTTTTCTTTAAAGTTGCAATGTGTTCAGAATGACATGGATTTAAGGTTTTGGACATTAGATTTCAATTTCTGGCACGCTGTGTTTAAGCATTTGCAAACATCATTTTGGTGCTGGGGTGATCCTGTAGGCCTATGTAAAGAAAATGTAGCGCACTTTCCGCAAAGTTTGTCCAGCATTCTCGTTTTGAGAAGTTAAATATATCTGAAAGACGGTAGATTTGATATAGGGATTATACATCTCATCAACTCTAGAAAAAATACGAGGACATGACCACGATGTCTTCAATGACCGCTACGGCTAACAGGTGTTCTACAAACCCTTGAACGTTATGAATCTTTTCTAGTCTTTCATGGAAACATGAAAACTTTCGCGAAAGTTCTACTAGGAAGACTCGAACGTTACGTCATTCATAACCTGTCCAATCATTCGCGCTCACCTGTTTTATCATGACCTGAATAACATTCGTGTTTTTGCTGTTATTAGGCGCCGTATCTGAATCTCCACCTCCCTCCCTCCCCTAGTTGGGTCCCTGTGCTTCAGTTCAGGGGGTAGGCTCCGCCCCTGCCAGGTCTGACGGACAGGATCTGCTGCGTCTAGCCATTCCGATCCCGGACCATGGACAGGGCCTCCGTCAAAGACTCTATCTATCAATGCCACTTTCGTTTCAGTCTTTAGTGGAGTCTTTCAGAGAGAACTAAAGTGAACGTTCAACTCTACAAGCAGTTCATCTCAGACCCCGTAAAAGTAAGTTTATCCTTCTTATCACTGTTTCGCTTTGGATATAAACTATGACACCTTCAGAAGTTTGCCGTACAATTATCATCTTCACGCACACATGGCTTATTTTGTTTTCATTTGGTGACCAGAAGGTCTCAACCATCACACACACACAGATACAGGTGAACAAAGAGACTTGACATGTAAATATCCTCTATAACCTATGTATAGCCTACATTAGGCTATTTCCATTGAACTCTGAAGAAAGTTGATAAAATAACCACCGCCACTCAGTCTTTCTTCGCTATTAATAAAAGAGTTAAATGAAGTGAACGTGAAGGGTTTCCATCTCAACCTGTTCATACACTTTTGGCGGGTAGATTAACCGTTGATGCGAATAATGGACTTCGCGGGCTTTTCTAGCCATTGAAAATGTCCTGGCGACATTGCGGTTTGATCCTACAGCTGGTCGGAACAGGTCCCGTGATGAGGCTGATGCCCGTGTTTAATTCGCATTACACAGTTGATGGAAACACACGCAGTTGAACACATGCTTCAGCTGAAATGTGTCCAAAACATTGCTTTATGCAATACATTGCAGTATTTTTGCAGTATTTTTGAGTACAGTGTTTTGGTGTCCAAAATATTGCATTTACTAGGGCTACAGTAATTCTGCAGTGATACTGTAGTAGGTATACAGGAGTAATACAGTGGGGAAAAACTGCAGTTTTACTAGTGCAGCACAATGATTTTTTTTCCATAAAGGATACTGATTATCCGGTTATTTCAGAGTGAAAAAAGAGACTGAAATTAGCATAGTCTCTAGTTAATTATAGTTTCTGGTTAAGACTTCAGTATCCTAGGTCTACAATATTTATTAAAGATGAGCAAAAATTCATCAAAATGTATTTTAAATGATAAGTCTAATGATAGCGCTAATATGCTAAAGGAAACTACACAACCGGTTCCCTGTGTTCTGATTACATTTTCATAATTAGGTCTACTGCATTCAGGAATCTTAAAAATGTTGCCCAGCAGAATAGCTCAGATAAATGCCTTTTGCATCTTCAGAAGTGTGTTTAAGTTTTACCTTTTTTGATTGAACAGGCCCTCAACGGCAATTGTGTGGCGTGGAAGAAAAGGTGGGAGGTGCATTAGAGAAAATGGCGGCGCTGACTGATCGAGGTATACCTCTGAGTGCAGTAAGTAATACATTGACTTTTCTCCTCAAAACTACAAGGAATATTTGCATGATGTTATGTTATTGTATTGTGCCAGCTGGTCATAGCTGTGTAGTAAGTATATTAGTGAACCTCCTTTTTAAAGCCTTGACACCTTAAAGCAAGTAGTCCACATCAGTCAGCCCATAGCCCTGTTGCTCAGGGTTGCTGAATGCTGTCTGTAGGAACAAGAACGAAAATATTTGGTGAAATGCAGAACGAATAGCAAAATGAAAACAAAAGCTAACTGATGAGGGCGGCTTCAGTTTCATTCTCCTGGGGAGTGTACCCATGTTCCCACGACCCTATGTTCCCAGGGCCCTATGTTCTCAGGGTCCTATGTTCTCAGGGTCCTATGTCCTCAGAGCCCAATGTTCCCACAACCTTATGTTCCCAGGGCCCTATATTCCTACAACCCAATGTCCCCTGGTCCCTATGTTTCCACAAACCTATGTTCCCACCGCCCTATGCCCAACCTCTCCTAATTCATCCAAGCCGAGACAAAAATGTTTTTCTATTCTATTCTAATGTAAATTCAGTGCTACTTTTCACTCTTCACAGCTCTGCCCAAAATTCCTGCACACAAACTCTACAAGCCACACCTGGCCTTTCAGCGCTATTGCGGAGCTTATAGGTGAGTCTGTAGTCATTTTGGATTGGTATATTCAAAGTCAAAGTCAACTTTATTGTCAATTCTTCACATGTACAAGACATTCGAGGAATCGAAATTACGTTTCTTACTTACTGCTTAGACAAAGACAGACATTGAACATTGAACATTTAAGACAATTGAATTAGACATTAACCATTCCACAAACATTAAAGTGCCAGACAAGACAATATGAAGTACTGTAAGTCATTGGTGTTCTTATCTATCCCAGGTGTAGCAAGTAACATACTTATAATAAGTAACATTTTCCCTAACCACTACAGTAGTCTTCAAAGTGAGATTGCACATGCATGTATAAATAAATAATTTATTTAAAAAAAAAACAGAACTTCCTTACTTTTTAAATAGCAGCGATGTAGGGGCAATGGAGTGGACTGAATAAAAGGGCAATAGTTTAATTGTGTTTTCTGATCAACAAGTAGGATTTCTTCCCTCAAACTGGTGCAGTGGTCAGCAGAATCTGAACAGAAATGAACCTGCTTATAGTGAGACAGCAGCATCTCTTCTGCTTATAGATGTGTTACCTTACCTTAGATCAACAGACAAACGACACTGATCAACTTCTGTAAAGGTATCACACCACATAGATCAGGGATGTCAAACTCATTTTGGTTCAGGGGCCACATACAACCCATCTGATCTCACGTGGGCCGGACCAGTAACATAATAGCAAAATAAACTATGTTCAACTTCAAATATGTAGCTTTGTTTTTGTTTTTTGTTTTTTTCTCAGTTGGAAAAAAATGCCTCAACTAACATAGTAACCAACACTTATCATCAGACACTGAAGCAATCCCCACAGTAAACTCAAGAGGGGGCTGTGGAAAAAAAATAATTATTTTATTGCCTAAAATGTCAATGTGCAAAGTAATGAAAAATGTAATTAAATTAACAAACATAAAAGTTATAGCAGTACTGAGCTATATGATTTGGCTACATCAGATCAAAAATATTATGTAGCTCTGGCCTACTGAACCTGGCCTGCTGATAGGGATATACTGCACAATATTCTTTTCAAGGTAAAACCAAAGTAAATTATTTTCAAATAACTGCATTCTTCAGACTGCAAACATTTGTGTACATAACAAGAATTTGGAATTAACCTCCCTTTCTCTCAGGCTTCTTCTATCGACTACTGCTAGCTCCTGAAACTTGGCATCGTTTGGCCTTCACCAGGCCATCAATATCAGGTTTCAAATCCTGTGTAGCAACACATTTCATGATGTCATTCAAGTGTGCGTTTGATAATCTTGACCTGTGCTTTGTTTTGTTGAGGTTCATAACAGAGAACGCCTGTTCACAAAGATAGGTAGTTCCAAACATGGACAAAATCTTTGCAGCCAAATGTGTTAATCTGGGGTAACCTGGCAACAGCTATTGGTAAAACGTGCCTAAATCCACCGACGCAAATTTCTGCTTCAAATCAGAATCACATTGCAAGTCAATTATCTCAAGTTGGATGTCTGCGGGCATATCGGGTGCATTTACTGTAAATGGCGAGCGAAAAAAGGCAAATTCCTTCTCAAGTTCCCTGAAGACCTGAAATCTGTGCTCGAACTCCTGCAGCAACTCTGTTATTTTCTCTTTGTATTTCTCCAAATCAGCATTGGGTTGGCTTGCGTGCATAGCTGCGAGAAGTGGGAAATGCGCGGTGTCACCATTCGAGAGCTGCGTCTCCCACAGTGACAGTTTCAACTTGAAGGCGCATATGCTATCGCAAAACTGCGTGACGACTCTTTGGCGACCTTGCATCATTTTGTTAAGATTATTCAGGTGCTGTGTAATATCCACCATGAACGCTAGAAATATGCTTTTTTGACATCCTCATAATTTTTTTCTCTTCACAACTGGGCCGGATTAAACCATCTGGCGGGCCTGATACGGCCCGCGGGAAGTATGTTTGACACCCCTGACATAGATATTGATCACTTAGAAATGTGGATTAATTCAGGATAGTCTTCAGTCCAAATAGTGTGTCCGTGTGTTTCACAAGAGAGATGGAAACACTGACCGTTCAGTAGACACAACAAGGTAGAGTGTGGTAGGGTAAGTGTTTTAAATAGTGTCCTCAGAGTCCCTTGACTCTGATAGGAATCCCACAACTCAAATAGGAGTCCTAAGGTGGAGAGTAGGACTCTATTATAGGTGGTGGAGAGTAGTACTCTATTATAGGAGTCCTGTGGTGGAGAGTAGGACTCTATTATAGGTGGTGGAGAGTAGGACTCTATTATAGGAGTCCTGTGGTGGAGAGTAGGACTCTATTATAAGAATCCTGTGGTGGAGAGTAGGACTCTATTATAGGAGTCCTGTGGAGAGTAGATCTATTAAGAATCTGTGGTGGAGAGTAGGATTATAGGTGGTGGAGAGTAGGACTCTATTATAAGAATCCTGTGGTGGAGAGTAGGACTCTATTATAGGAGTCCTGTGGTGGAGAGTAGGACTCTATTATAAGAATCCTGTGGTGGAGAGTAGGACTCTATTATAGGTGGTGACAAATGTAGCAGTTTTGGGCCCTAGGCAAATACAGAGGCCCTCCACAGTCGTTCTTAAAACACACACACATAATCTCTATCTTTTAATCTTAAGATGTGTTGTAGACTGTTGCACCAGCAAGGATTAACATAGTGCTCTGTCTACTCAGACTCACATACTGTAGCCTGGTAATCAACTCACCTGTAGGGCTCAGGACTATTATAGTCCTGTTCTGTGTTCAAGCTACTGGAAGAGAAGTATCTCTGCTGAAGGAAAAATTAACTTCTGTATTTTTTACTGCCGTTAAACGGTGTGTGGCCATATTTATCTACACATGGTAACTGTGTTTTTGAGGTGTGTTTTAGGCTGATCCAATGTTATTTTCTTGTTTCCAGACAATGCATATGACCCAGATGTCAATGCCAAAAAGTTATGGATCGATATAACACGGATAAAAAACGTTGACTGTCTGACACTCGTGGACAATGGAAACGGATTAAGCTATGTCAAGATGCACAAAATGCTGAGGTGAGTCATATCATATAGGAACACGCAGGCTTGTTTCATCAAAAAAACACACACACACACACATATAATCAGCTAAACACACACACATACACACAATCAGCTAGCCAGGCAAGCACCACTGAGTGCTTCTGCTCAATATTATATTTTGCTACAGCACAGTCAGGGATCTCTCTATTAACTTAGGTTTCCTTGGACATTTTTGTTTCTGGCTTGGCAGTCAGTGAACAGACGGCCCTGGGACACAGAGGCCTAAGACACAATATTTTCACAGCAAGTATCTGCCAGTAAGCCAGTTGAGGGATTCCAGATGTTTTGCACAAAGTGAAATGATGTGTTAGTGTTTGGTGCACCAGGCTAAGGAATCAGCTATTGGCAGTTATCACCCAGAGAAATTGAATTCTGATTTCTGATTGGCTGGCAGGGTGTGTGTTATTTCTGTATACCACACACCTGTGAAGTAGATTTGGCGAAAAAGTCTAATCACCGTTCTATATCAATGGTCTTTTGAACGGTAACTCTAACAACCATAGTAGCCTACACAGCAGTTGTCAGCAACAATGGAATCAAGTGTTACTAGTGATAACCACCTTTGAAAATAAAGTAGCTAGTTCAGAAACTGAACAGTTTTCTTTGTAACTGAGCTGCACACTTTTGGATTAAATTTGACATCTATTCCCTACACACATGAGCTGCAAACGAGTGATAAGCAGGAGAACGGCCTACGAGATGTGCTGTGTTACAGAACTGATGAACTTCACTCCGCCTTACAGTGTTCTTCACCTCCGCCTCGTTCATTAATTGTGTATAACAGCACACCTCGCCGGCCGTTATCCTTTACATAAAACAATGGCACATTGAAACATAGTGCAATGCAGGGCTGAAAGACTTTACCTCCATCTTTAAAGCAACACTGTAGTTGTGGTGTGAAACTAAACTAGCGGACTAGCTATCTAAAGCCCTTTTCACACTGGAACCCGCTACATTCCGAGGATTGAAATTGCCCTTGTTGCCCTAATTTACATAAGCATATAATTGCCTCTCACAATAATGATGATGATGTGCATAGTGTGTGCATCCCATAATAGAACCTTTACTTTTTAACCTGTCATGTATTAAAGAAAATAACACATGCATGCATAAGAAATTATTTCCTGGATGCCTCTCTAATTCGTCCTTCCTTGTAATGTTGTCTCACAGTTTTGGCTTCAGTGACAAGAAGGACATGAAGGGTCATGCAGCTGTCGGTCTCTATGGCAACGGCTTCAAATCTGGCTCCATGCGCCTTGGGAAAGATGCCATTGTGTTTTCAAAGACAGAGGATAGCGTGTGTGTGGGCATGCTCTCACAGACATACCTGGAGAAAACACAGGCCAGTCATGTAGTCGTCCCCATAGTTTCCTTCAGATGTGGGGGACCATCAATGCATATCCTTTTCAAAGATTAGATGAACACCTATGGTCATGTATGTGTGTGAGTGTGTGTGTGCGTGTACACATGAAAAGTTCAGATTCAAGCCCCCCCCCCAACACACACACACACACAAACATACACACACACACACCTATCCCAGCCAGCCATCACCTATACCCACCCCACCCCCCACCCCCCCACCAACACACACACACACACACACACCCTCCCTCTCGTACATGACCCCTGACAGTTGGGTTGGCCCCTTGAGTCGAGGATCTGCCCAAGGGATTTTTTCCTTGCCCCCGTTGCTCTGGGGTGCTTCTTGTGTATGTGTGCGAATAATAGTCTCTCCCCCCCGGCAAACCTCCATTCATGCACACTATAGGCTGACAAATTTTACTGCATTTTTTTTACACTCAGTAACTACGCATGTGACAATAAACAGTTCTTGTATTCCTTGTAAGTAATCTCTCTCTCAAAGTGTAATTTAAATGTAATTATCAAGTAGAAACAAATCAAGCAAAAACAAGGAGTTGGACTGATAATAAAGTTAATCAAAATGATGTCAATATATTTTTTTAAATTAATAAAAAATGGACTTAATTACAGAATTGGGATATTGGTATGTCCATAACATAAATATGAACAGAATTGGTCCATTCTGGTCTTGTGACTTTCTTCTTGTTTAGCCTTAACATCCACCACCACTCCTGCCCACACCTGAACACTCAGCCAGTCTGCAGGACATTCTAAAATACTCCCTCTTTCAGACCGAGTCTGAACTTAAATCAGAAGTTTTGGCAATCGCTGGACATGGATTCATGGCCACCACTGGCACCCGTATCATCATTTGGAACCTCAGAAAGTGAGTGTGAGACACGGTTCATAATCTGTCACATAATCTGTCTCAACCTGCACGGGCTGATGCCGGGGATGCACCGCCTGCGTGGTGGATGTGGAACTGCTGTGGAAAAAATCGCCTCACTTCTATTCTGTCGAGCGCACCTGATATGCGTGTGTTCTGTAGGCTGTGTGGCTTCGCTAAGCTGTTAACATCGACGCAGAAAAGGAAAATGAACACACAGGCATCCGCCATGCAGGCCATGCGTCCATGGCATGAGGATGTGAAATAATTAGAGGATAAAGTGAGGATGTGGGGATAAAGGCCAATGTACACCAGAAACGTTTCTGAGGTGTTCGTTGCACAGCTGATGTCTGACCTAGTGACTAGCCTAGTGTTGTTATTTGGTAGTAGTATTAATATGACATAATTGTTTTTTTTTATTGACTGTCTAGCTTGCATTAAAAATTCCTGATAAGTACATAAACAACAGTGGAAGAGGTCAAAGTATTTGAATGTATGAATTTGAGTCTCTCTGACCTGCAGAACCGTAACAGGAGAAATGGAGTTTGACTTTGATGGAGACCGTTATGACATACAGATTCCTCCAATTGTCCTTGACACAAACCAGGAAACATACAAACGCCCTGAGCGAGTGATGGAGTCACCCCCAGAAAGCGACTTTTCCCTTCGTGTGAGTCACAACTGCAGCCTATCACACTTTAATTTCCTCTGCATCTTTTATTCATTATATTTCAGTTATCTATTTTATATGTTATGATTTCAAAATTTACATTTATGCATTTAGCAGATGCTTTTATCCAAAACGACTTGCATCAGTTACTTCAGGGTTAACTTAAGGGCACAACAGTGGAGGGCGAGATATAAACCCACAATTTCCTGGCAACTAACACGACTAGCCAGGTTCCTTAACCACTAAGCTACCACCAAGATCACCATGACTGTAATTATGCACTCTATGTCTCATTCTCATAAATGTGCTTTCTCAAGAATGCCTTGAGTGGCGTTCTTCAAATTTAGGATGAAAATTCAGTTGAGCTCAAACATCAAGTAGTTGTATTCCTTTCAACTCTTCAAATGTGAGTGTTGCATGCTGTCCACACAGCCGCATAGAGGCCACTGCAGTTCCAGTAGTCATTGTTGATTGTTGTATTTTGTTTTGCTCTATTTTATTTTATTTTTTCAGGCATATTGTAGCATATTGTACCTGAAGCCTAGGATGCAGATCATTATTAGGGGACAGCAAGTGAAGACCCAGCTTATGTCCAAGAACCTAGCCCACACCCGCAAAGACAAGTACAAGCCCAGCTTCCTTGTATCTTTTGACCAAATGGTCATTGTGTTAAATGAGAAACACGGAGTCCATCAGCCCATTTCCCTGCTCTCTGAGGCTACTGGTGCTGTCAGTAGGTATAAGAACAACAGCATTTGGTACAACAGAGACTGGCAGCTAACGCTAACAGAGGGGGGCATAAGAAAACAAAAGTCCCTTGGCTTATCAGTTAGCGTTGGCCGCCATTTTGCTAATTGGTCTACCTTGCACCAACTTCTGTCATTCTCATACCTACCAACAGCACTCGGCAACATGGGATCGGGGTTTCCTTTGGGTTAAAAGTTTCCATGAAAATGTAGCTGCACCCTAAAATGTGTTTTGAAGCTGCTAACTGACTGAAATTACGGTTATACTATATTACCACATATATATTCACCATTAACTACCTGTGCATTAACATGCTTATTATTAACATACTAGCCATTTCTTAGTTATTACAAATCGCTTATTAATACCTCATTCTGCATGACCTTATCTACCTATAGTAGAACTGTATCTCTTTATACTAAGGTGTGTTAACAGACCATTTAAGAGTTCCAAAATGTTAGTTATTTACTGTTCATTAGATGACATCAGTAAATTGCTTACAAGCTGTTTATCAGCTTGTCACTTAAAATACATTGTAAATACTGTGCAAACATATTCATTAAGGTTAATACTAAGGAATTAGAGATGCATGTGCACGTGGTAGTAAATTGCTTTACAAGTAGTTCCTAGACATAAAGAAAAAGCTTGCAAGCTATGGTTGCTTCTAGAGCATGAAAATTAAGAAAATTAGGTGATTGGCCTTTGTCCATAGTAACTTTAAGAAAGTTTAACTGGGATTTGAACCCTGGTCTCTCATTCTTGAAGGTGGTACTCTATCCTTTATGCCACCAAAGTTAGAACATCTTAAACATCAATGTTTTGACTAGATATTTTCTGACACTTTGTAAATGGTCTGTTTACACACCTTATGATAAAGCGTTACCGGTACGGTAATGATACTGATGTCATTATTCCTGAACTGCAAGTACAGAAAAAGCCTGTTCAAATAACATTTGGCTACAACACCGAAAGCAAAGATCACTATGGTATAATGATGTACCATAAGAACCGCCTGATAAAATCGTATCAGCGTGTCGGCATCCAGCTCAAGGTGGGTGAAAGCTTATTTCTGTCCATTTAATCAATCCTTTGTTCTTCTGTGTTGTGTCTACGATCAGCTAAAACTCTACTGACTTCTTGTCATCCAGGCCCACAGCAATGGGGTAGGAGTCATAGGGGTTATAGAGTGTGACTTCCTCAAACCAACTCACAACAAACAGGATTTTGACTACACAGATGAATACAGGTGAGAATCAGCTTCACTGTTTAGCAGACTGTGTGATGAACCAATCTCTATATTGTGTAAGTGTACTCTATGCACTTTCTAATGTGTCTTGGTTGGGTGAATCATTTTGCAGGAAGACCATCAGTAACGTTGCACAGAAACTTGAAGAATACTGGAAAGAAATTCGCTATGAGAGAAACAAAAAAGATCCTAACTGCTCTGTTCCTGTGGAGGACACCATGTAAGGGGCTTTGAGAGAGAAAAAGACCAGAGTGTTATTATACGCCACCTTTTCGTGACCTTGGGTTATTCTTCACCATCTTACCTGGAGTCACATATGTGGGCAAAACAATGTGGTTATGGTGCATGAATTTTCCTTGTGTGGTAGCCCTACTGTTAGTTTAGCGTAGCTGAGGACCATAGGAATGTAGAGTAGCCAAATAGCAAGTCATTCCAAACAAGGCCATTTTGTAGTAGGCAGGCTATATTAGTATAGGACTGTTCCAGCAAAGCAGGTGCTGCATGGTATCTCTACACTCAGCCAGCAGTGCCAGAATATAGATTTCCTAAGTCTGTAAATGTCTATGAATTGGTTCATCTTAATTTGCATTGACATTGGTACTCACTGCAAATATACAGATGACAAAGGAAGGAAAATGAATTTTTTGAATGCCTTTTGAAGGAGTTGCTATCTGGCTACTCTGCATTCCAGCGATCAGTCGATCTTTTGTCTGCAGTATATATCCGCTATTTTCACAACTACACAAGAGATGTGAACATCAGAGACTGGCCAATTAAAACAGAGGCTGATCCGTTGAAATCAGTGTTAAGGCTATCCATACAGTGCGTGGCAGTGTTTTGTATTTTAAAAGTTTGCTCCCTGCAAGTGAGTGTAGGCTTTAGTGTAAACCAGCCTTTGTCAATCAGGGTGCTGGCAAATAATCATAGTGCAACGTCTAGGTCATGACAAGCTGCAGTTAAGCCACGTTTATTTCATTCAATAAAGCGGACAGCAAGACACCAAAGATATGCATGCAATTCAGGCTTTAGTGAGTGGTTCTCCATTGAAATGAAATGCAACTAAAGCGTTTACTTGTGCGCTGGTAGGCATGAGACTGTAGCCTGGTTTCCCCGCACTGGGAAATGCAACTCCTTTGACACGTTTTATTAAAAATCATTTCTTCAGGGTTTTGTTTGATTGAGTGTAGGGGACAACGGCATGTTAGCTGCTTTTCCTGTTAAATTTCCATACAGTGTGCAGATCGTTATTATAGGATGTTGAACGCGATAGAACGCTTTTCACCTGTTGGTTCCAATGCAATATGCTGTTCAAAGAGGTGCAGCGATATTAGGCTAAATGACCAACGCTTCTAAAGTTTGCATAAGTTTGCTGCTGTCTGTCTTATTTTAGTCTCCTACTCGGGCTTTCTCATCTGGGCTGCTTTTCTCACTATCAAACAAACACTCCTGGCAGCACCCGTAGGTTTATTTCATTATTTATGGGTCTTAAGGGGGCCATGTCACCTTAAACACTAGTAGCCTGTGCTACATTAATATTATTTTGTGACTTAGTTTGTTACTGCCATGTATGAAAGGCTGAACACTGATGCAAACATACTGACTATGAAATAGTGCTCCACATATTCATTTCATAACCTGGTTTAGGTTGGCTCTAGAAACGATATCGATTTAAATCATGAATTGAGTCATGACCTTGTGGATCGGAATTGAATCGATTTAGAAAATCTGCATCGATACCCAGCCCTAGGTGTTACAGACCATGCCAGTGCTCTAGCAAGTCAAGTCAAGTAGGATTTTATTGTCGTTTCAGCCATATACACAGTACATAGTGAGACGAGACAACGTTTCACCGGGAACAATTGGTAATACACGTAACTGTTAAAACACAGTATGGACAAGACAGATATGTAATTGTGCCTACATACACTATTGCTGGACTACACAGATTCACTCACCCACTCACAAACGCACTCCCACACACAACTACACACGCACGCGTGCACACTCTTGTACACATATGTACATACATTACAACACAATTGTAAACAATTGGCAGGTCAAATTACAGGTGACCTAAAACAAACACGCTAGACAGGGCATGGCTTTTAGCAGAGCACTGTGGCTAGTGGTGTGATTTGTAAACAGAAGACTGTTCTACATAAATATAAATAATAGCAGCAAGGCGAGGGGTTATGATTTGTAAACAAAAGACTATTCTACATAATTATAAGTGATAGCAGCAAGAAAGTGCGGGGGGCATAAAGGTGCAGTGTGCTGTAACGCACTGTTTGCATCCTGAGTTACTAAGAAATTCCAGTTCAATTGCACTACAGTAAGGTAGTGAAGTAAGTGTAGTAAGGTAAATAGTCCATGGGAGGGATGGGTAGTGTCTTTGGTAATGTTCTTGGCTTTCCGCAGACAGCGGGTGCTGTAGATAGCACACTACAACACAAGCATGGTCAGGGTTGTTTTGGTTTTGATTAAAGCACAGAAATGTTTGAATACATTTGTTCTTCTCTTAGGATGTGTCCAGATCAGAGCTGGGTTCAGTGCAATGCGTGCCAGAAGTGGAGGAGGCTCCAGGATGGCATCAATCCAGAAACACTCCCAAAAAAGTGGTTCTGCAAGATGAATCCAGACCCACAGTACAGGTGACCTTGTTTTCCCTACAAGTTGTGTGAGGGAGTCAAATAAGGTATTGTAAGAGAAATTAATTTCTGACATTTAAGGCCTTAAAAAATCTGGAATTGTAGGATGTCAGGCAGGAAATTTAATATGGAGTCAGTTTATATTTTGTTCAGTTTAGGGGTAGCGTAGGAATTAAGAAACCTGGCTAGCATGCTAGTAGCCTGGAATGTTGTGGATTTGAATCCCGACTGGCACCATTGTGCCCTTGAGCAAGGCACTTAACCCTCAGTTGCTCTAGGACTGGCCCTGAAGTAATTGATAGTTGACAAATGTAAGTCACTTTAGGTAATTGACTAAATATGTAAATGTAAAGGTAAATGAACAAACACCTGGAGATGCATAAAAGTATATTTTTCGCTCACCAATCATACTTGTGGAATTAAGTTTTCCATCACTGGTCTAAATAAAGATCTTAAACATCTTTAAATTAGTATTTTCAAAAGTGCACTTCCACACATTAAGACTTAAGTGTAGTAGGTATAGTATACTACTGTGTGCCTTTCAGCCTTGCTTTATTTGTCTTTTATAGGAGCTGTAAGGCACCTGAAGAAAAAGAGGATTCGGGTGATGAGGACACCTACACAAAACCCTACAAACAACTGTACATCACCCTCTCCTTAAAGATCCTTTAGACTAACTGGTCCCCACTTTGCTCCCAAAGACATGAACTACCATGAAGTGTCTTACCATTTATTTGCTTCCTAAATATGATTAGTCTTTATGAATAAAAACAATATTACTGATATCAGCATCATTACTGTAGTATCATTGTTAGAAGTAGTGTTTGCCATCTCTACTTCTACTATTACTTAAATGTTTAGGTTTAAACAACAGTCATACAGATTTTGTTAATATACAGTCATACAGATTTTGTTAATGTATTATATATTAATTATATATGAATTTTTACAATTGTATATTAATTAATTAGTTAATATATATTATATATTAACAAAGCAATGGCTAAAAATGAAAAATGTACATTGCTTTGGATAAAAGCATGTGCAAAGAACCCCTAACTATAACCATAGATAAGGGTGTAGATGGGTCAGGGTGTGTTCATCCAATCCTAGATATTAGAGGGTGGATAAAATGACAAAGCAAATTGTGAACTGACTACAGTTTCCATTTTCTGTCCCTCAGTGAACGCAACAGGAAGCTCGAGGCAAAGAGGAAGAAGCTGGAGGTCTGCCTAGTGCACACATGCTTGACTTTGTCCTGTTGATGTACAATGAACCCAACACAATTGAATCACACATAAAGGGGAGAGGTCCAGAATTAGAGACCTCACTCGTGTCTAATACTTCTGTGAGTGTGGATCTGTGCCCTGTATCCTGTGATTATTGTCTTCAAAAGTGTTCATGTCTTCCCTCTGGTCAGATGGAGAAAGAGAGGCAGGAGGAAAAGGCAAGACGGGAGAGAGAGGCCTTGCTGGAGAGGGAGAAAGACAAGATCATGCGGAACAACAGGCTTCTCACACGCCAGCTCAATGTGGGTCATTGGGTCAGTGGGTCATTGGGTCAGTGCGATATTGGGTCGGCGGGTCATTGGGTCAGTAATTGATTGGGTCAGTGGAAGAACAAGCATCTCAAATGCCAGCGCAGGGTGGGTCATTGGGTCAGTGGGATATTGGGTCGGCGGGTCATTGGGTCAGTAATTGATTGGGTCAGTGGAAGAACAAGCATCTCAAATGCCAGCTCAGGGTGGGTCATTGGGTCAGTGGGATATTGGATTGGTGGGTCATTGGGTCAGTAGTTGATTGGGTCAGTGGTTGTGGCAATTTTCTTGTTGTTTTTCCTACCAACAGCACTCGGTGACCACGAACAACAGGGCTACGGATTGATTCACACCAGATTTCTCCTGTAAGAGTGGTGATAGAGGCATGATAGAGTCACATCTCCATAGTCCAGCAAAGAAAAATAGCTTAGATCATCTTTTTTCTACAAAAAAGGGAAATGGCATCTCTTTTTATATTTTGGGTCTGTGGGTGATTGGGTCAGTGGGTGACTGGGATGCCCTTGGGGCTGACACAGCAGCTCAGAGTGGGTGATTGAGTCTGTGGTTGATTTAATACATTTATTTTGAACTTCATTGAGGGTTACTGGGTCTGTGGGTATTTGGACAGTTGGCGATTGGGACAACGGGTGATCAGGCAGCCAAAAGCACTGTGTGAGGGTGGGTGATTAGGACACCCTTTGGGCTGCCACTAGCCTGGCCTTGTCTTCCTAGCACCTCCGCCTGATTATCATCTCCCTACAGTGCTAGTCTGGATTTGATCCCATTGAGCTTGTTGTCTCAGGAGGCATTTTAACCTGATCCAATCAGCAAACAGAGGGAGGCGTTGTGAATGCAGAGCTAAAATGCTATAAATTCAGGCAAGCTATCAGTAACGGACTGATGCAGTCTTATTTAAACTTAAACACCTAAAGCAAGCAATCGCATTTCACTACCGTATGTCCAGACTCTCTGTATGAAACAAAAGTGTAGAACGAGGGTCTGGTTTTATACCAGGCTAGGCTGCGTGAGACTCAGAGAAGCCGACCGTGACAGCCAGGCACACTGACAGTACAAGTGCTTTATTGCCCAGTGTGAATAATGGTAGGAGAAGTCAGTAACCAGGTCTCTATCTAGAATTTTAATGTGCATTTCTTACTATTTGAACAAGAAATCCTGGCCTGGAAACATTTAATATGTACATTCAATCTTCTATCTATCTATCATATAAATGCAAAAATATCAGCTCAGTTCACTAGAGGGGTGTGGGTTAACTCTTGATGCACACAGGGTGTAATGCAGTTTGGGCATTTCTGGCATTTGTACCTGTATCCGTTAATAGATGTTATATAAATGTTTTATAAATGATTAGAACATGTTGCACTGGCATTACTTTTTGATGCCACTGCTGGTTAGAACAGTTGCCTTGATGGAAAGGCGTGCTGATAGTGCATATTCTTCAGCCAAAGTTTCAAATGAATCAGATGGATGAAAAGAGCTTAATGGGTCTCTCAAGTGATGAACTGCTGTGAAACCCTAACAAAAAGTTAGAAGCTGAGGCTGGTGTATAACTAGAGTTGCTATGTACCTTACCTTTGAATGCTGTGTGTGTGTGTGTGTGTGTGTGTGTGTGTGTGTGTGTGTGTGCGTGTGTGTGTGTTTGCTGTCAACACAGAAGAGTGAAATGGCAGCAGACTCCCCCAACGGCTCCAGTGTCCTGAGTCAGACAGGTGAGAGGATAATGTGTTATTCTTCTTGATACGGATAATAAGGCTGACATTTCCCTGTGTACTGAGTTTCATGGAACATGTTTCTGACTCCACAGACTTCACGGGGTCTGAGGGCTGGCCCTCCACACCTTCAAGGTACACAGATCTCTTTTCAATCCTCTGTATGACCAATTTGTTTAATCTGTTGGTCGCTTTTAAAAACAATGCTGAACAGTACAAATACCCTTCTGTCAAAAATCTTTGTTCCTTCATTTTAGCGCACTAATATTTAGCATAAGGATGAGATCATGGATCTCATAATGAATATTTAA
>PYXC01002519.1:0-15000 GCA_015244755.2 Tenualosa ilisha | reverse complement strand
GTGTGTCTGTGTGTTTCCTCTCTATTGTAATCTATTGCATAAATCTGCTTCATCAGTAAATCATATAATTATTAAAATACTTTGCATGTTGTGTTTAAACTATTCTACGCGTTGTGTCTGCATTGTTAATCGTAAAAGTGTGATGACCTCTTGCATCATTTATTCCCCACAAACACACAAATGAACAAAACAAATAAATAAATAAACAACAAAGATATAACAGCTTACCCAGATAGATGTCACCTTACTCCAGCATGCAGGGGTGTGTGTGTGTGTGCGCAGTAGTGAGTCATTCCACCTTGATTACCTTCAGAACACCTGACTCTCCTTCCTAGAAGCCCTTGGTGCAACTGACCCCTCCTCACAACAGCCAACTTTTGACAGCCACCTATGGCTTGTCTACCGTACAATGTTGTGGGACAGTATTTTGGAATTATTATGATGCCCAGCTAAAACCATAGACATACTGTAGTCTATGTCTATCATACTTATCATATCAGTCATACTTTTATTTGCACACACACACACACACACAGTATTTCAGATAAGCAAGCATTCTGGCAGTACGGTAATCAGTGAATAAACATCTGCTTGCCTTTGGTGAGCTAAATGATTTTGTGAAGCAGGACAGCTCTCTATTGCCCCCTGCTGTGTCTATCGTCAAAACCATACAAACAAAAAGCTCACATGTAGATTTCTGTAGGTTATGCTACAGAGGTGTATATTTATATTTTGAACACAGAGAACTATTTTGTGTTTGGACCGAGACATAAGTTCTTTGTTGTTTATTAGTCACTCAGGGAGAAACCAGCACCTACAAACAGGTTTGTAGAAATGGAATAGACCAGCATTATAACAAGCTGACATGGACGGAGATACCCCAAACAGACTGTGGGTCAGACAGCGGCAACAGAAAGAAAGAGAAAGCGGCAAGAGACACCTTTAAGAAAGTCTAGAGGCTTAGACATAAAGAAGCATCCTGGCAGAATGAACAAAAGTTATTTGAACGGCAGGGGGCGATGCAATACAATAAAGGTTACGGCAGAGCGCCGATGTGCGGCTCCAGAGAACAGTCAGCGAAAGTGGAAGTTATTACAGCTGGACTTTTACATAATTCGCTCGGTCTTCGGTTGCCGAAAAGGTAGGCAGCTTGGAATATGAACTATGTGACATTTATTCAAAGTTATTCAGAAGGCCATATTGTTAGCCATAGCATACCTATCCTTTACACCGAGTGTAGCCTAACATTACGTCCTCCCGCCGGACCCTAAATACCTCGCACAGGTGAACACATTTCGTCCAGCAAACTTGGTTTTCTTTGTTCTCTCTCGGTGATACGGAGATTCTCGGCCCCCACTAGGTCTATCATCTGCGGGAATTTGGTACGAGGATACAAACCCCATAATGTGTGAGCAATGATGTGCTGCTCATAAAGATCAATTATCTTTGAAATAACAAGAGATAATTTTCTTTTTATTCGGTGTGGTGTGTTTTTGCATCAGGCCTACCCAGGGTTAAGACAACCGTTATTAATTCCGGAAGTAGCATACCGACAGCCCTCACCAACCTCGAACAACAGGGCTAGGGGTTGACTGACTCCAGACGAGCCTATAGTTAAAGTATAGAAGTAGGCCAACTTGCTTTTAAATTATTTAAAAGGGTTTATTTTATATATATATATGATTATTTTATATGTATTATAATCATTTTTATATATATAATTTAATGGTTTATTCTGTCAGTGGCATCCAACATGATGCTGGAATAAATTTTTAAATTTTTGGTTGAGTGTTGTCATTGGCCAGACTTTTACATCATGAGCAACAAGACTACAGAGTCTGAGCACAGAAAGTAGGCTATTGCCTGTGTTTGCTGTATTTGGACAGCTCCGTAACTCTTCCTCTGGGAAGTAAAACCAATTAGCTCCAGCAGGTTCAAATGAGTATAGGTTGCTGATGTGTTGTACATGGACTCAATGGCAGGCTCTGTATGAGGGGTTTGCTTCCTGTAAACCTTTTATTGTATTTTTATTGATTTATTAATGAATTGGCTGCTAAAGTGGAAACAAGGCAAGACTTACAGATTTTAGGCTGCTGGTAAGAAAATCACCTTTAAACACATTTGTATTGTTGATAAAAAATAGCAATTGTGTGGTATTTTCCACATCAAAAAATGGGTTCAAATGGTGTACAACAAATGGGGATAAGGAGAGGAGCAGAGAGCCTAAAGAGGGCATGTCTACATGTGACTATGACAGGCAAGACTGTGGAGATATTGGCAGTGTATCCTACAGTGAAAATACTGAGGGTCATTCATTCATCCACCAATGAATAGAAGCACATTCATTCAGAAAAAGAACAGCAAATAAATCTGTCAGAATTAATGTCACCTCTGCATTTATTATACTGTCAACCCTATTTCAGATCCATAAATGACTGCCCTGTGAAAATCGTATTTTAGACCACAGGCCACACTTCTGATATCTCAGACAGATCTGTCAAATTTGCACCATTTTCTTTATTTCTTTCCACATAGCTGTAGACTGGAAGGACAAATTGTTCCAGTGTTCCACTTTAATGGTCAGGACCAATGTATCAGGGCCGCAGACAGAAAGAAATAAAGCATGAAACTTCTGGAATATTGTTATGTCTTGCTTTTCTGAACTGTGATTCTGGCACTGATTCAGATGGACTCCAGAGGAGGCAGAGGTCCAGGAGAAACTCAAATCCACTCTGAAGAGGAAGTTTCAACATCTGGTTGAGGGAACAACCAATCAGGGAGAAACTAGACTCCTCCATGAGATCTACACAGAGCTCTGCATCACAGGAGGCAGAGGGATCAATGATGAACATGAGGTCAGACAGATAGAAAGAGCATCCTGGGTTCAAGCATCACAAAGCAGACCAATAAAATGCAGTGACATCTTTCAAAAGTGGAGAAAAGGGTGGTATGTAACATTCAAATATCACGACATTTCTGTATGTAACATTCAAATATCATGACATTTCTGGTGATTAATGATTTTGATAATGACAGTCTTGCAACCTTGCAGCCACTGGCAGTGTGCGGCATCGAGACATAACAGAAACATTTTGAAACCATCCCACAAACAACACAAACCCATGAGAACGGTGCTGACAAAGGGAGTGGCTGGCATTGGAAAAACAGTCTCTGTTCAGAAGTTCATTTTAGACTGGGCAGAAGGACAAGCCAATCAGGATGTCCATTTCATATTCCCCCTTCCTTTCAGAGAGCTGAACTTGATGAAGGACAAGAAAGTCAGTCTGGTGGAGCTTCTCCAGGGCGCTTTCCCGGAGATGAAAGATTCAAGAGTCACTGCTTGTTTCATGCACAACGTCATGTTCATTTTTGATGGTCTTGACGAGTGCCGATTTCCTCTAGATTTCGGCTCCATCTCAATGTGTAGTGATGTGACCGAGCCAGCCTCAGTGGACGTGCTGGTAGTGAATCTCATCAAGGGGGATCTCCTTCCCTCTGCTCTCCTCTGGATCACCGCCCGACCAGCAGCAGCCAATCAGATCCCTCTAGAGTATGTGGATCAGGTGACAGAAATAAGGGGATTCAGTGACCCACAGAAAGAGGAGTACTTCAGGAAGAGAATCAGGGATGAGAACCTGGCCCTTAGAACTATTACACACCTGAAATCATCCAGGAGCCTCTACATCATGTGTCATATTCCAGTCTTCTGCTGGATTACAGCCACTGTAGTAGAGCAAACATCAGATCAATCAGAGAAAGTAGAAATGCCAAGAACTCTCACTCAAATGTACACACACTTCCTGATCATTCAGACCAGCATCAAAAAAGAAAAGTACACAGGGAGAAAAGAGACAGATGAAGAGATGATTTTCAAACTGGGGAAACTGGCTTTCCAACAGCTAGAGAAATGCAATCTGATCTTCTATGAGGAAGAACTGAGAGACTGTGGCATTGATGTCACTGAAGCTTCTGTGTACTCAGGAGTGTGTACTCAGATCTTCAGAGAGGAGTCTGGGATGTACCAGGGGAAGGTGTTCAGTTTTGTGCATCTCACCATTCAGGAGTTTCTTGCAGCTGTATACATGGTTCTCTGCTTCAGCAACACAGACAGAAACATGGTTGACCAACAACAAACCACTCAGCTCTCTGCTTTGTTCAGAGCTGCAACACTCGATGACCTACACAAGACTGCAGTGGGTCTGAGCTTACAGAGTGTGAATGGACACCTGGACCTTTTTCTGCGCTTCCTTCTGGGCCTCTCACTGGAGTCCAATCAGAATCTCTTAATGTACCTATTGCCACAGACAAAAAGCCAATCACAGAGCTCAGACAAATTAGTCCAGTATATCAAACACAAAATCACAAGTCTGAATGCTTCCAGCAGAAAGATCAACCTGTTCTACTGTCTGAATGAGCTGGGTCACCATGCTGTAGTGGAGAACACTGACAGGAGCTCAGGAACTCTATCTGTAGTCATGCTCCTACAACGACAGTGGAGGACAGGAGAGTTTAAGTTGAAGATTCCAAAGGAGCAGCTGGATGAGTTTGGCCTGCAGAAATACATAAAGACTCCAGAGAAAGACCAGACTGAACTCCTCAGTGCAGATGAAGTTCTTCAGAGGTTGGGACCAGTGGTTACATCATCCACATCAGCTGAGTGAGTATAACTGAAACAGAAAGTGATAGTTAATGAGTTGTTGCACCATATTATATTTTGTCAATTGTAAGACATGCTGTGTCCAAGGCATGCAATGAAATAATTTAAGAAATTTAAACCAAGATCTGACCGATTACATCGGTTTACTTTGGTACTAAATCTGTGGAGGATACAGAGAATGATAAACTACTAAAGCTCAAGGGCCAGTTGCACAAACCTTAAGTTTTTTTCTTAAGTGTGACAACTGTTAAGGCCTGATTTCTCCTTAGGAGCTGGAGGAGGGAAGGAAAGGGGGGTAATGGAATAGTGCAGAAGCCTCTGCTGGAGCTTAGCTGTTAGCTAATGGCTACCAACTGCAGTGCACTGAACCAGTGCTGCTCTGGGAAGGATTGGGGACTGGGTGGAGGGGACAGTTGGCATGAAGACCGACCGGAAAAGGGCAGCCTGGGACTGTAGTTTCAGTTACTTCAATCACAGCTTGGGTCTGTCAGGGGTTTGTGTGTGTGTGTGTGTGTGTGTGTGTGTGTGTGTGTGTGTGTGTGTGTGTACAGCATGTGTGGTGTTTGTTTCTGTGTCTTGGGTCTGTCAGGGGTTTGTGTGTGTGTGTGCGTACAGCATGTGTGGTGTTTGTTTCTGTGTCTTGGGTCTGTCAGGGGTTTGTGTGTGTGTGTGTGTACAGCATGTGTGGTGTTTGTTTCTGTCTTGGGTCTGTCAGGGGTTTGTATGTGTGTGTGTGTACAGCATGTGTGGTGTTTGTTTCTGTGTCTTGTTGTGTGTGTCACTCTGGTCAAGAGTAAGGATGGTGAGGAGGTGTGCATATAGATAGCTTCCTGTGATGAATGAATGATGATAAATTATAGGGGTTAAACTCTGTGTGTGTGTGTGTGTGTGTGTTCTGTAGTTATGATCAGACATGTGTTGTGTTTCTCCAGCTTGAGAGGTTGTTCCCTCACAGAGAAGAGCTGTGCTGCTTTAGCATCAGCAGGCAAATCAAACTCCTGCAGTTTGAAAGAGCTGAACCTGAGTGACAATGAGCTTCATGACACAGGAGTTCAGCATCTCTCAGACCTCATCAAGAATCCCCAGTCCAAACTGGAGAAACTAGTGTGAGTGTTAACATACAACAACACGTCTGATCTGTGTGTGTGTGAGTAAACACTGTGGCACTCGTTTGTATGAACTGGATTGACTGCCCTTCCCACACAAAGCTCAGCATTTATCAGTCTGAGAGGAACTGGTGGCAATGATCAAATCGCACATCAGCTCTGACTTTGTGTGGACACGTCCTCAAGTTAGGGTTAGTTAGTGGCAGAGGAATGGAGAGTTATCTCAAGTTATATCTCCAGAACGTAAATTAACATTGTGTGATCCTTACATTCATCTAATATGATATATTGGACAAAACTTTGTCATCGGAAATATTCATTTTATTTGTTATAAGAGAGGAATTGTTGCTCTAAGTTAACAAGCTAAATGAAGTTGTTGTTTGTGTTAATGTGAAATTGCGCAAAATTGTTAACAAGCATAAAATTATATGCATTCTCGAATAAAACATGTTAATCACAAAAAAAGCTAAATGTTAAATCGAACATGCTAGTTACAGATTACGATGGATGTCAGTAGACGGTATATTTCCTTCTCCAGATTGCACAAATTTATGGTTTTTACATGAAATATTTCACATTTTCATACATATAGCATAAAGAAAAGATTTTTCTCATAGTATCATTTCAGTCATAGGCAGCATCCTTGTCGTTTGTAATTTGTAACCTAGGAATGACACACACATGCCATCTTTCACAGTGTGTGTGTGTGTGTGTGTGCTCAGATTAGATGGTGGGGCATCTGGAGTGTGTATGGCACTCTGCCAGTGGTTTGATTACAACAGTGTGAAAGAACTGATAACAGTGCAAATAAGAGACTGATAGAAATGTGGTTTTGGCTGATATATGTGTTTGCCATCCATATTTAGATTATGGCAGGATAAAGAAATGAGACTATGGTGGACTGCCACAGCCTAGTCAATGTATGGGAACTACTGACTTAGAGATACAATGTGACTGTAATAGTCATTATGTGTTATTGTTTCCCCAGACTGTATAGTTGTTCCCTCACAGAGAAGAGCTGTGCTGCTTTAGCGTCAACAGGAAGATCAAACTCCTGCAGTTTGAAAGAGCTGAACCTGAGTCACAATGAGCTTCGTGATGCAGGAGTTCAGCATCTCACAGATCTCCTCAAGAATCCCCACTGCAAACTGGAGAAACTAGTGTGAGTGTTAACACACAACAACAACGCAGCTGATTTGTGTGTTTGGGAGAACAGACTGATGAGTGAGTGGGCTACATAAATGTGTGTGTGTGTGTGTGTGTCTGTGTGTGTGTGTGTGTGTGTGTGTGTGTGTGTGTGTGTGTGTGTGTGTGTGCGTGCACGATTAGAGGTACCTTATGAATGTCATAACCGTGCTATGTCCTAATCCGCATCACATACTGTGTTTCTCCAGGCTGAGTGCACTATGTGTTATAATCAGAAATGACTATGTGTTATGTCACTCCAGGCTGAGTAACTGTTCCCTCACAGAGAAGAGCTGTGCTGCTTTAGCGTCAGCATGCAGATCAAACTCCTGCATTTTGAAGCAGCTGAACCTGAGTGTCAATGAGCTTCATGACACAGGAGTTCAGCATCTCTCACACCTCCTCAAGAATCCCCACTGCAAACTGGAGAAACTAGAGTGAGTGTGATATTGAGTGAAAATGACCTAAAACCTTTCAGTGGTATGACCACAACAGACTGACAGTGTGCTAGTCGCATTTAGAGTCTTGAGATTCTGACTACAGATTGGACAAAAGCGATTTAGCATTAAAAACATGTCACACACATTTGACCCATGTTGATGTATGCTGTTTGCTATAATTACAGACTACCTGCGACTGATAGACCAGAGAGGCCGCTAACAACTGTAGCAAGACTTTACTTTGTTTGGGGGATACATATGGGTGCAGCGTGGCCGGGGCTTCTGAAAATCAGACCGTTCGATTGGCTGTTTACCCAGCAATAATTAACAGACTCAGAAAGGTCCACTGAATGTTGAGTTCAATTTCAGAATTTTTCATTGGCCTGGTGTCTGTCTCAGTGTGTGTTGTGTTTGTTAGAGTGTGTGTGTGTGTGTGTGTGTGTGTGTTCTAAGCAGACAAGTCATTATGTCTCCCCAGGCTGTGGCAGTGTTTCCTCACAGAGAGGAGCTGTGCTGCTTTAGCGTCAGCAGGCAGATCAAACTCCTGCAGTTTGAAGGAGCTGAACCTGAGTCACAATGAGCTTCATGATGCAGGAGTTCAGCATCTCTCAGACCTCATCAAGAATCCCCAGTCCAAACTGGAAAAACTAGAGTGAGTATTTGTGGTGTTTGTTCATCAACACCTTAAACTTCAGACTCAGAGATGGCATGTGGCCTGTGTAGCAAATTAAAATCTGAAAAACTTTCCACTATAAAATACCACAAACGGTGTTAATTTGTGAACCACAAGAAACAAGATACCAATTTCAAAACATGAACTATACTCCTTTCATGTTTAGAAATTAGACAGTTTTGCTGGCAATCAAATTCAAATTGACAGGTTTCCTTGAAGTCTGTACATATATCATACCTTTTGTAGCCTCTTGAATGTACTTAGTTTGATAATCCGTACATTTGAACGTGGATCACTGAATGCTGATGGCCTTGATGAAGTATCTCTCCGTCTACTTTGTAGATACCCATAAACAGTGCCTTCACGTAGCTAACCGCTAACCATATGCTGTGCTATGTTCCTCTGTTGAATTTGACATAAAGGCTCAGTACGCATGCGGAAACCCCCCGAAATGCACGCCCGTTAAGGCAACGGGGAGACAAGCAGGAAATCTTCTGCCTACATCCTGTCAGGGAAATTGGACGAAGCGTGCCGTGAATCACGGCAGTTTGCTTCTAGATGCTTATTAACTTAAACATAAATGTGCACAATTATACTGAACTTGATACTAGCAAATTTACAATAGTTTTATGAGTAGTTTTATGAGTTTAATATATTTACAGGAATTCATCATGTTCTGGATCTGCCAGGGCAGGCACTGCCTACCTTGCCCACCCTGGCCGCACGCCACAGGTGTGCGTGCATGAATGTATCTGTATGTGTGTGCAATTGGAGATACAGTCTGTGAATGTTATAATCAGACATGTCATTATGTGTCAAATATTCAGGCTGAGGAACTGTTTACTGACAGAGAAGAGCTGTGCTGCTTTAGCATCAGCAAGCAGGTCACACACATGCAGTTTGAAGGAGTTGAACCTAAGTGACAATAGGCTTCATGATGCAGGAGTTCAGCATCTCTCAGACCTTCTCAAGAATCCCTACTGCAAGTTGGAGAAACTAGTGTGAGTGTTAACACACAACACATCTGAGCTGAAATTAAACGTCCTATAAATACCATCCCTCTATTCAGATCTTTTTAACTAACGTGTCAAAGACACAAATATAACAAAAGAAAGAGGTCTATTTTTCCTTAAAATCCTGTATTGTTGTAGCATAACATGTTGTCTTCTTAGACACTCAGTCAACAGTTCAAAGCAACGATGTTCACACTATGACCTGCTAGAGACTTTTTAGGAACAAATTCAAGTATATTTGTTTGGGGTGGATTGTTTGTGAAATCATGCACCCATGGACACAATGCATGAGGGAAAAAAAAAAAAAAAACACGCATGCTTCAGTTCTTCAAAAATGATTAGAAAACAATATGCCACCACGTGATTAGCCTATGTCATAACTCTTTGGTTCACGGAGATATGAAAATAAGACAAAAACAAAGGTTAAGAGCTCTGGACAAGACAAGAGAATCTGCTGAAATGAATTCAAGAAATTGTGTTGACGTCTGTAAGTCAGGAAGTGGCTATGAACCCTAGCTTACTTGAACATGACTCATTCATATTTAAAACAATAAGTGGGGAATCTCAATCAATTGAAACTGCCTGAACAAGGACCCATGTTTATCTGGCCCCTACACACTGTGAGGAGGTTGGCAAGAGAAGGGTGCTGTGAGATACCATACTGGAAAGATCAATGCACTGATCTCTAGGAAGTCATGTAAACTGACAATGGAAGACAATTCAGTTTCACACAAATTTTGCAAATGCATTATGTAAATTTGTATCTAAATTGGAGAAAAGCATTGTGGGTGTCAGGTGGATGATTAGAGCAGTGGATTTGGGTGATGTTATTGCTCATTTATGTCTTTAGTGCATGTGTGTGTGTGTTAGAGAGAGAGCGAGAGAGAGTGTGACTGTGATTTACATTTACATTTACATTTAGGCATTTAGCAGACGCTTTTATCCAAAGCGACTTACAAAAGAGGATAACATTCAAGCTACAACACAATGAACTAACAAGGAGTGCATATTGCTAACATAGAATCTGCGCTGTTTTAAGTTGAAAGTGCAATAGTGTAACACAATGTAGAGAAATTAAATTATTAAGTGCATTCTCAAAGTTTACGCCAGGAGATATTCTTGAAAGAGCTTAGTCTTCACGAGTTTCTTGAAGGTGGAGAGGGTATCAGTTGATCTGGTAGCACTTGGGAGGTCATTCCACCAGCGCGGAACCAGATATGAGAAGAGTCTGGACCGACCTGCACAAGGTGTTGGCCGTGCTAGAAAACGTTCCTTAGAGGAGCGTAGTGGTCGTCGGGTGACATAGGGCTTCAGAAGAGAATTCAAGTAGATGGGAGCAGAGCCATCATTCACCCTGTAGGCCAACATAAGTGCCTTGAATTTAATGCGAGCAGCCAAGGGCAGCCAGTGAAGTTCAATGAACAGAGGTGTGACATGTGCCCTTTTTGGCTGGTTAAAGACCAGACGTGCAGCTGCATTCTGGATCATCTGTAGCGGTCTCACTGTACAGGCTGGTAGGCCTGATAGGAGGACATTGCAGTAGTCAAGACGAGAGATAACCAGGGTCTGAACCAGGAGCTGGGTTGCATGTTGGGTTAGGTACGGCCTGATCTTCCTTATGTTGAATAGGGAAAAACGGCACGACCGAGCCACAGAGGCAACGTGATCTGCAAAGGTCAGTTGGTCATCGATCATGACACCTAGGTTTCTTGCCACTTTGGTGGGAGAAACAGACAGGGAGTCGATCTTGATACCGATGTCGTGGTGTATGGCTTGTTTGGCTGGGAGGACCAGCAGTTCAGTTTTGGAGAGATTTAGTTGGAGGTGATGTCCTTTCATCCATGCAGATATATCGGAGAGACAGTCCGAGATCCGTGATGACACCGTGGAGTCGTCCGGCGGAAAGGACAGATAGAGCTGGGTATCATCCGCATAGCAGTGGTAAGAGAAGCCATGGGAGTGGATGATTGAGCCCAGCGAGGTGATGTACAGTGCGAAGAGAAGGGGCCCCAGCACAGATCCTTGGGGTACTCCTGTGGTGAGTTGGTGAAGTGCCGATGTCTGTCCTAGCCACGATACGTTGAACGACCGTCCAGTAAGATAGGACTTGAACCAGGAGTGCACTGTGCCATCAATCCCAATGTTGGTCAGTTTGTCCAGTAGGATGCTGTGGTTGACCGTGTCAAATGCTGCTGATAGGTCCAGCAGGATGAGCACTGAGGACTGACCTGCCGCTCTGGCCTCTTTTAGTGCTTCCGTCACAGACAGAAGCGCCGTTTCAGTGGAGTGGCCACTTCTGAAGCCGGATTGGTTGGAGTCGAGGAGGTTGTTCTGAGTGAGAAATCCTGTGACCTGTTTAAAGACAGCTCGTTCAATGGCTTTTGAAAGGAAGGGAAGAAGAGAGACAGGCCGGTAGTTCTCCACTTGAGTGGGAGCGAGGGATGGTTTTTTGAGCAATGGTGTTACCTGGGCTTGTTTGAAGGCAGTGGGAAATGTACCCCTAGTTAGTGACGCATTGACCACATGTGTGGTTGCTGTCACAATTGTGGGGGTTATGGCCTGAAGAAGGGTTGTTGGGATAGGATGGGATGGGATAGGGTGATTGATCAAGACTATGGTGTCATGACTCATCAGTTGTTTCCTGTAATTAACGAATGGTGGATGTGATTGTTGTTATCAGACATGTAATTGTGTGTGATGTTTCTTCAGGCTGAGTAGGTGTTTCCTCACAGAGAAGAGCTGTGCTTCTTTAGTGTCAGCTATTAGATCAAACTCCAGCAGTTTGAAGGAGCTGGACATGAGTCGCAATGAGCTTCATGATGCAGGAGTTCAGCATCTCTCAGACCTCCTCAAAAATCCCCACTGCAAACTGGAGAAACTAGTGTAAGGATTTTAACTCACACATTGGATGTGTGTGTTAGAAGAACACACTGATAAGTGTATATGGTAAATAAGAATGTGCGTTTGTGTGTGTAGGGAGCATGTCTGTGTGTGTTTCAAGGTGGAATTGTTGGTTTGGTGTGTCTGTGTCAGTGGCTCCTTTTGATGAGTGATGTATAATGAAATGCAGTTTGTGTGTCTGTGTGTGACTTTTGATAGTAATGCGTACAGAATTTGAATGATAATCAGGACGTCAATATGTGTTACGTTTCTCCAGGCTGATTCAGTGTTTCCTCACAGAGAAGAGCTGTGCTGCTTTAACGTCAGCAGGCAGATTGAAATCCTGCAGTTTGAAGGAGCTGAACCTGAGTGACAATGAGCTTCATGATGCAGTTCAGCACCTATCAGACCTCGTCAAGAATCCCCACTGCAAACTGGAGAAACTAGAGTGAGTGGAGAGCATAATGATGCTTTTGTGTGTGTGTGTGTGTGTGTTTAAGAGAGAGAGAGAAAGACAGGCAGATCATGTGCGCATCTGTGTTGGAGGCCTAGGAACCCATGAAAAATTACTGTTACTGTTACTGTTACTGTGTGTAATTACTGTGCACAGTACATCCCTAAACTAGTGTGTGTAAAGATATGTCAGTCAGTATGTACAGAGCTGGGAATATTTGATGTCTGCTCACCTTGTCTGCGGCCAACGCAAGCGCTGACCTCCAACGTGTTTGAACAACTCAAGCTTCACAGTCAACAGTTCAGATTCACTAACAGTAAAAGAAAATGGCATCCAGACACATAATGAGGAAGATTCACTCTAGTCTAACAGACAGCACTCAGTCTGCACTCTACACTTCAATGTACATCAGGCAGACAGGGCAAACCAGCGCCTCATACAGTATGGAGTGTGAGTGTGAATGTGAGCATGTGCTGCCCAAACTCATGCACGTAACTTCATAACAGGACCCGCTGATGTTTATCTGTCAGTATTTCCCTATGATACAGTGTGTGTGTGTGTGTGTGTGTGTGTGTGTGTGTGTGTGTGTGTGTGTGTGTGTGACTTAGTGAGATATACTTTCAAACTACAGAAACTAATCTGAGTGTTAACATATGAATAATTGTTTGTCCTCTAGAATGGGTTATGGTTGCACCTTCCTAAAGGAGAGTCCAGCAGCAGCAGCAGCAGCCTCCACTAGCAGCTCCCACTCCTCAGATGCTGCAGAGCTGCAGCTCACACACAAAACCCAGCAGGATCCAGGAGCACAGCTGCAATCTGTTGACACACACACGTGAGTCTGATGGATAACATGTCTCACACACACACACACGCAAACACACACACACATATGTACATAGCTCACACACACACACACACACACACACACACACTAATTACTACAATCTCTGTAATCGTAGATAATTGTTTTGAAATAGTCCCAGAGAGGATGAGTGTATCAGTCAGGAGGTTCAGTATGCACTGAGGGGAGAACAGAACAGAGGAAGCAAAGAAAAACAAAGTAAGCTGTGAACGGTTGGTTATTTTACAATGACTAAGGGGAGTTGCTCGACACAACACAAAAAGTGAGGTTATCGTACGTTTTTATGTGAGGTTATGACATTTTTTACAACAGCATCAAATGAAGTTCTGCCTGTCATAATCAAGCGCCAACACTATCAATTTTGAATTTTTATTTTTCTGTGTGTGTGTGTGTGTGTGTGTGGTGTGTCACATCAGTAGCAGCACTGTATGGGTTCCAGAGCCTGTATGTTTAGAATGTCATTGACTATTATTCCAATATTAACCAATAACTACCAAATTAAATTAACCAGTAACTGCGTGTGTGTGGTGTGTGTGTGTGTGTTTGTGTGTTTCTTCTACAGTGCTGCCCACAGAGGAGCTGTGAATCCTGTGCTGAAGTTCCAGACTCCAGCCACTGGGTCCTGGTGAAGCCTGAAGTCTCCACAGAGAAGAGCATCTCCACCTACAGCCTGAGCTCTCCTGCAGGGAGCTATGAGTGCTCAGAGTCTGGTCTGCGCTGGTCATGTGCTGCTCCAGTCACCCTGCAATACTGCTTCACAGACTGCCATCTCTTGGCTGATGAGCTGCCCCACATGCAGTACAGACCAGCTGGTCCTTCATTGGACATCAAACTAACTTCAGGAGAGCTGGAGGAGATCCACCTGCCACATTTCCTCTGCTTGGGGGATTCTAAGACATACACTACCGTTCAAAAGAAATTTCCTAATTTTTGAAAGAAAAGCACATTTTTTTTCAATGAAGATAACTTTAAACTAATCAAAAATACACTCTATACATTGATAATGTGGTAAATGACTATTCTTGCTGCAAATGTCTGGTTTTTGGTGCAATATTTACATAGGCGTATAGAGGCCCATTTCCAGCAACTATCACTCCAGTGTTCTAATGGTACAATGTGTTCATTGCATCAGAAGGCTAATGGGATGATTAGAAAACCCTTGTGCAATCATGTTAGCACAGCTGAAAACAGTTTAGCTGGTTAGAGAGGCTATAAACTGACCTTCCTTTGAGCAGGTGAGCATCTGGAGCAACACATTTGTGGATCGATTAAATGCTCAAAATGTCCAGAAAAGAGAACTTTCACGTGAAACTTGACAGTCTATTCTTGTTCTTAGAAATGAAGGCTATTCCATGTGGAAATTGCCAAGACACTGAAGATTTCCTACAACGGTGTGTACTACCCTTCAGAGAACAGCACAAACAGGCTCTAACCAGAGTAGAAAGAGCAGTGGAAGGCCCTGCTGCACAACTGAGCAGGAAGATAAGTACATTAGAGTCTCTAGTTTGAGAAATAGACGACTCACAGTCCTCAACTGGCAGCTTCATTAAATAGTGCCGCAAACGCCAATGTCAGCATCTACAGTGAGGAGGCGACTCTGGGATGCTGGCCTTCAGGCAGAGTGGCAAAGAAGAAGCCATATCTGAGACTGGCCAATAAAAGAAAAAGATTAATATGGGCAAAAAAAACACAGACATTGGACAGAGGAAGATTGGAAAAAAGTGTTATAG
>PYXC01002518.1:0-107019 GCA_015244755.2 Tenualosa ilisha | reverse complement strand
GATGGGGAGGAGTTGGAGGTGGGGATCCAAGTGAGGCTGGGTGGCCTGCTAGGAAGCTGACGATATCAAGGGGCCTGTTTAGCATAGTGTTCTCACAGTGGGCTATTCAGGTGGGTTCGCTGCTGGGGCTGTCCTGCAGGGAAACTCACTGCAGCCACTAATGACTCATAGTGCTCATGGCGAACTCTTATGCCCAGTCCACAGAAGCCTCCAAGGTAAATTGAAACAGAGTCTCTTTCTCCAGCAGAAGCAGAAGTACACACTCAGATCAGTGGCTAACCCTTTATCCAGTTGCCAGGAAGTTAAAGGTGCCTTGGGTCAAATCTATCACACATAAGTATGGTGGCAGATGTTCATATGCACCATGAACACACATGATGATCACCAGCATCTTTGTGTTCAGGCACTTCTGTACTCTGATAGGTACAAGTGGCCACTCAACAGGGAGTCCGCACCAGCATTTTGACCACCAGCTAAATGAAGCACAACAGATGTGTGCATGCCAGTCTCTTCACCAGGTGGCAGCACTGTGGAGAGTACCGCACCCTGCTGGTTGCTGTACGTCACCATCACTGTGTTGTCATTTTTGTTAAAACATGGCAACTCAACCGCCAGACATGGTTCCAGCATAAGAAACACTATGTTTACTTATAGAAATGGAGGCATCACTTGCCACTTGTCCTCATACACCACTGGCTGTCCTGGCTTCACACACGGCCCTGTTGCAGAGGAGGGAGGCATCTGTGGTCACAGTTAGGCAGTTCACCTGGCCTAACACCACTGTCTGTTCAAACTCAGCATCTTATGATGGCCCCCTGAGGGATGAACATGCACAGTACTCATGGAGAGCTGCTGTCCAGCCCCAAAAGGCCTCACAGTGACAATGCAGTGTTGTGGAGGGGAAACAGCTCACATGTGCAACAGACTGAGTGGTACTGCTGCAGACACTGCATTCAGTGAGCCTAGCAGTCTGGTGTAGGTGCACACTGGTGGCCCCCCTGAGTTGAAATTGTGCCATGAAAGTGCAAATATTTGCCTGTTGCTTTGGTGTCATGTACTTGGGGTTGAGGCTAAACCCAATGATTTCAGCAGATTTCAGATTTTGAGTAGGTGTGAGAGAGCGCTTGACTTGGTTACCATTAAGCCTAGCTGGCTAAGGTGACTGAGAGTAGACATGATGGCATGCCCTGTATTAATGCTCACATGTGTTCATAAGGCCCTGCCATTTTTGTTCCACTCTCAGCCTAGGGAGATGATAAGACATGACATGATAAAGTGTCTGGATTAGGACCTGTAGGAGGGGGAGGGGGCAGAGGCAGGGGATCTAAATGAGGCTGAGTGAGCATAGCCTGCTATGAAGCTGCCAATATCAAAGGGCGTGTTTAGCGCTGTGTCCTCACAGTGGTCTGTGCAGGTGGCTGCATTGCCTGAGCAGCCCTGCAGGGGAAACTTACTGCAGCCATCTATGAAGACTCAGTGCTCATGGAGAACTCTTATGCCCAGTCCACAGAGGCCTCCCAGTGATATTAGAGCAGAGCCTCTTTTTGTCCAGCAGGTTGGAGAGAGTTTGCCATAACTGGACCATGAGGAATCCCATGTCGCAGGCCTGAGCCAGTGCCACTTCATGGCATGTAGAGCAAGGTTAGACACCTCTCTCAGCTCAGTGAAGGGCACTGAGGTGAAGGGAGGCATCATGAAGGGCATATATCAGCTCTATAATGTGCACCTGCTGCAGGGATGCAGTGTTCAGTGTCCAACCTGACTGGTCCACACAAGCATAAGCCCTCTCAATGAGACAGACAGTGATGCTGAGTGGTTACGAGGGCAGAGTAGACCTGTACTGGCATGTGTAGTGAAAGGCTCTAACAGAAATCCCAGACCTTTTTAGTTAAATCCCAAAAAGCTGGAAGTGGTCGCCTGTGCTCTAACACCCGGGTAGGGCATGCCCTGTACTAATGCTCACATGTGTTCATAAGGCCCTGTCATTTTTGTCTCACTTTCAGCCAAGGGAGCTGATGAGGATCCAGTGGGAAACCTGTCTGTGAGTTTGGCACAGTTGGCAATGTCTGCTTGAAGTGCGCCCTGATTCTTTCTTTGCACAGCTTTTCCACATTTCATAAGCCAGTTCAGGGGGCATCCGATGCTCACTTTTTTAACAAATGCATTACTGTGGTGCAGTGACCAAAGTGGTGTGATTGACCTGCCAAGGGAGTTAGACTCACATAAACACAGGGTACACATTATCTAATTTATTCACAAGTATCAGTTAGTAAATACAGTCCAACTACCCACAGGTCACAGGACAGTGGGGACAGATGCTGTTTCAAGGGAAATGGTGGGCTGGGGGGACCATAGGAGGCTCTGCATGGAGCATACATGAAGACTTTCCGTTGTTGTCATCAGAGAGGTCGTCTTGCCTGGTGGCAGGCACTTTGTAGCAGTCACTCGTTTTTACTCTGTGAGTGAAGTCCTAAGCTGAGAGCCCTCAAATTTGTGCAGACTGCACCAGACACCCTCAACAGAGGTGACAAGATAGCCTTCACAGTTACATGACAGGTGCGGTCTGCGTGAAGATAGACAGTCACCAACATCAACTAACATTGGGACTCTGATCTTACCCTGAGAGGATTCACACTTCTCACTGTGATGACTCATCAGCCACTCAGCATATTGCAGACATATAAGCTTCTGGTCAGATAACTTCCACATCTCTTGGGTGGACAGGCCACCTGAGCAAATTCTAGAGTTCAAGCAAGCTGTTGCTGTGGCTAGATGCCTCGCTGACACAGGCCACCATGTGGCTGCTCTCTGAGTAGCTCCTCCTCCAACTCCTGTGCTGCCTTTTCCACAAAAGGGTTTTTTGGGGGATTCTTGGCCCAGCCAAGCTCCAAAGAAATCCTGTGCTGGGGTAGAACAGCATAGGCTACAAGGGCCTTGAAGGCAGCGACTGGATCTGTTCGGACCACGTCAAATGGTCCGTCTAGAGGGCGTAGCTCCATACATATCCTGATGAGTCTATCACATAAAGTCTGGGTACTCTCATCCTCCATGAACATGGCCACAGTAAAGAATGTCACATACTGTTATTATTATTATTATTATTATTATTAACTGGCACGCCTGCTTCATAACATCTGCAGCGAAGGTGACACCAATGGCAGCATGACCCAGCTTATAACCCAGTGACCCAGTTTATAACCCTATTGAGGTCAAAGGCAAAAATGTATCTGTCCACTGTCTTCAAGGGCTGGTTTGTTCTGGAATGGCTAAGCTGTAAGTGTGAAGCTGTCAAAAAGCCAAGATGTCCAAACTGGACAGTAAGCAGCTGTTGCAGCTGACAAAATTAGATGGGAGAAGAGCCTTAGCAGCCACATGTTGGACAAACCTTCAGAACCTGCTTGCTCTAGAGAGGAAAGTAGACACTTGGGGGGAATTTGAGTAGAGATGATGCGTGCGTGATGGTGCCTGTAAAAGGTGTCAATGTATGGTGACTGGCAGACTTAGACAGCATGGACCTGAGGTTGTGCAGGCTCCATAAACTCAATGGGAGGTAGTTCATCAGGGGGAGGCTCATGATAAGCAGCTGCTTCCTCAGGCTCATTGTCGAGCACAGAAATTATGTGTCTGGCTTTGAGCATGAATTTACGGTCCTGCTTTGGTAAGAACTTGTGCTGAGGTAATGTGTGTCACTTGTTTGCAGATGGGGCAAGATTTGTATAGGTGTCAGTTCTGATGACATTTTTGGGGGAGGAACCATAAGGGGGCTTGAGTGGGCATGGCTTGTCGTATGTCAAGTCTGAGGCAGCTGTCCGCATTACCTTGGCATAATCGGCTGAGCGGATTTATTAAGGAGAGGGTTTGTGAAATCTTAGGATTTGTGGATGCCAAGGTGCATGTGCGTAACTTGGTGCCATAGCATTGCTTGATGAGCTTGGATAACTCAGGGTGGATTAAACGTTGCCAAGATGACAAATTTCTGAAGCGATGGGGATAGCTCTTCTTCCTGTGCTACATGCTCCCTGTGGTGGGTTAAAACATTGGCTTAGAGGAGGCAGTCCTCTGTGAATGCCATAAAGCGCTGAAATAAATCTTCAGCTCACTCAATAACCTCCAAGTGTCAACAAAGTCAATAACCTGAGCGCCAGTAGACTGAAAACCATAGTGTAGTCTAATTGCTGGGCTGCTTTCTGTGATTTTTGCTTAGAGCATCCCTGCTGGAGTAATTGTTGCAGAAACATTACCAGTGACTGAATGGTTGTCATTCATTATTGAGAACCACTGCTGGCAATGGGTATTTTCTGTCTCAACCAAGAGCTCTAGTCACCACACAGATGCCACAGCTCTACTACCACACGTGTACTCTGCCAAATACAAGCAATACAAACAGCTTATCCAGACCATCATTCTGCACTGCAGGGAGGTGAGCTGCTGAGTGGACCTATACCAGCAGTCTCCCTCCCAGGTGGAGGACCTAACCCAGAGTGAACACCCTCTCACTGGTTGATGTAAGTGACGATCGTGGTGTTGACCAGAGTTCAAGAGCTTCATTCCCAAACTGGTGAGGAGTGATGGGCAGAGGAGCCCTTTGCAGGAGGAGCAAGAGAGGGGATGTCTGCCATTGTGGGTCCAACCTTGGGGACCTGTAAGAAGGGGAGGAGGAGGTGGAGGCTAAGTGAGCTGCTAGGAGGCTGACTGATATCAGGGGAGTGTTCTTCACAGCCCTAACATTGCAGGTAGCTGTACTGCTAGAGCTGCACTGCAGGGGAAAATCAGCTGTCTATTCAGCCATTGCAGCCACAGCCCTACGCCACATTCAGTGAAAAGTTCTCACATGACTATGTGTCAAATCCAGGAGTGTGTGGTTGATTGTGTTCACATATCACAGTGCAGGAGTGCAATATATGGCGGTCCAGCCTAGCGCAGTGGAGGCAGACATCAATTAGAAGGGACTTGTGTGAGTGTGGTCAGCACCCACATACGGTACACACACACTCACATGCATATGCACACACACACAAACACGCACACTCAGAGCAGTGTGCTTACTAGGCGCACATAGACAGTAGGAGCGGAAGTACACACTCAGTGGGCAGTGATCAGTGGGCAACCCTTTATCCAGGAACTTAAAGGTGCCTTTGGTCAAAGCTATCACAGATGGTGGCACGCATTACTGTACTATGATAGGTACAAGTGGCCACTGAACAGGAAGTCCACATCAGCATTTTGACCACCAGGTAAATGAAGCACAACAGACATGTGCATGCCAGTTTCTCCACCAGGTGGCAGAGCTGTGGTGAATGTAACGCACCCTGTTGACTGCTATACATCACCATCACTGTGTTGTCATTTTTATTAAAACATGGCAACTCAACAGCCACACAAAAACACTGTGTGTACCTCTAGATAGGGAGGCCTCTCTTGCCACTTGTTCTCCACACACCACTGGCTGTCCTACCCTCACACACAGCCCTGTTGCAGAGGAGGGAGGCATCTGTGGTCACCACCATCTGGCGGTTCACCAGGCCTAAGGGCACAGCACTGCATTCAGTGAGCCTAGCAGTCTGGTGTAAGTGCACACTGGTGGCCCCTCTGAGGTGAAATTGTGCCATGAAAGTGCAAATATCTGCCTGTTGTTTTGGTGTCATGTGCTTGGGGTTGAGGCTAAACCCAATGATTTCAGCCTTTGAGTAGGTGTGAGAGAGCGCTTATCTTGGTTCACCATTAAGCCTAGCTGGCTAAGGTGACTGAGAAAAGTGTCTGGATTAGGACCTGTAGGAGGGGGAGGGGGCAGAGGCAGGGGATCTGAATGAGGCTGAGTGAGCATAGCCTGCTAGGAAGCTGCCAATATCAAAGGGTGTGTTTAGCACTGTGTCCTCACAGTGGTCTGTGCAGGTGGCTGCATTGCTGGAGCTTACTGTAGCTATCTATGAAGACTAAGTGCTCATGGAGGACTCTTATGCCCAGTCCACAGAGGCCTCCCAGTGATATTAGAGCAGAGCCTCTTTTTATCCAGCAGGCTGGACAGAGTTTGCCATAACTGGACCATGAGGAATCCCATGTCGCAGGCCTGAGCCAGTGCCACTTCATGGCATGGAGAGCAAGGTTAGACACCTGTCTCAGCTCAGTGAACATTGAGGCTTCATGAAGTGCATGTATCAGCTCTATGATGTGCACCTGCTGCAGGGATGCAGTGTTCAGTGTCCAGCCTGACTGATCCACACAAGCTTAAGCCCTCTCAGCAGGACAGACAGTGATGCTGCATGGTTATGACAGCAGGGCAGATTCATTGTCATATTGTGGAAGGTGAGGTAGGTGACCCCCATCTCCCCCATATGCAGTTGGGAGGAAAACCTGATCTTGTCCACTGCTGGGGGGAAGGTGGAGTAGACCTGTACTGGCATGTGCAGTGAAAGGTTCTCGCAGGAATCCCAGACCTTTTTGGTTAAATCCCAAAAAGCTGGAAGTGGTCGCCTGTGCTCTAACACCCTGGTAGGGCATGCCCAGTACTAATGCTCACATGTGTTCATAAGGCCCTGCCATTTTTGTCTCACTTTCAGCCAAGGGAGCTGATGAGAATCCTGTAGCAAACATGTCTGTGAGTTTGGCACAGTTGGCGCCCTGTTTCTTTTTTTACACAGTTCCACATTTCATAATTCAGTTCAGAGGGTGTCCTATGTTCACTTTTTTAACAAATGCATTATAGTGGTACAGTGGCCAAAGTGGTGAGATTGACCTGCAAAGGGAGTCAGACTCACACAAAAACATGGTAAAAGTTATCCAATTTATTCACTTATTCAAGAATCAGTTAATAAATACAGCCCAACCATCCGCAGGTCACAGGGCAGTGGGGACAGGTGTTATATCAAGGGGAATGGTGGGCAAAGTTGGACCATAGGAGGCTCTACATGGAGCATACACAAAGATTTTTGCGTTGTTGTCATCAGAGAGGTCGTCTGGGCTGGTGGCAGGCACTTTGTCGCGATCACTGGTCTATACTCTATAAGTGAAGTCCTAAGCTAAGAGCCCTCAAACTTGTGAAGACTGCACCAGACACCCTCAACAGAGGTGACAAAATAGCGTTCACGGCTACATGACTTGTTATGGTCTGTATGAAGGTAGACAAGGTCACCAACATCAGCTGACATGGGGACTCTGATCTTACCCTGAGAGGATTTACACTTCTCACTGTGATGATTCATCAGCCACTCAGCATATTGCAGACATATAAGCTTCTGGTCAGATAACTTCAACTGACTGCTGTTGAGTTGCTGCGTCCACATCTCTTGGGTGCACAGGCCACCTGAGCAAATTCTAGAGTTCAAGCAAGCTGTTGCTGTGGCTAGATGCCTCGCTGACACGGGGCCACCACATGGCTGCTCTCCGAGTAGCTCCTCCTCCAAGGAGGAGTAGTTTCAGCCTTTGCGTGGGTGTGAGACAGCGCTTAACTCAGTTCACCTATAAGCCTGGCTGGCTGACGTGACTGAGAGTGGACATGATTAAGTGTACGCTTTAAGACTTAATTGTCAAGACTGCCTGTCCAATTCTGCCATTTCTGTGTGTTGGAAGGATCTTTATTGCATAAGCATCACAATGGTAGATCTAGGTGGAGGGTTCTGCAGGCTCATAACAGTCAGGGCATGAGAGAGTGAAGGTGAGTGGTTGTGATCACATACCACAATAGGGCACAACCTGTGCTGATGCTTAGACACGCTTCTCAGGCATGTCCCTGTAATGATGAATCAAAGCAAATGAACAGTTGTTTTGTTTTGTGTGTGGACTGTTCGTACGACATATGCACATGTAGTGCTCCTAGGGGCATAAAGGATGTGGCCATGCTTTGTTCACAAGTACGTCAGGCATGTAAAAAAGGTTTAGTGGCAGAATAATTTCACAATCGCAGTTGCCAAACTGCATGCACACAGGGTTGATGGATGAATATAGTAAGTCACCGACTTGCTTGAGGAATAATATCACATGTGAGTGGCACTGCTGCAGACACCACTGTCAGTGAGCCTAGAAGTCTTGTGTAGGTGCACACCGGTTGTCTCTCCCAGATGAAATTATGCCATACAAGTGCACATATCTTACTGTTGCTTGTCAGTTTTGGCTGCCATGTGCTTGAGATCAGTGCCAAGCCTTAAGAAAATGTCCATACAAGTCTATTGCCCAGTGCAGCATCAGAAACTGACAGTGATCTAATGCTGTAATAGACAATTGACTTTATACAGACATTTCAAGATGGCATCGACTGGAAGACTATTCTGGTCATGTGCTGACTTCAGAAACACTTCCTATAGAGTCTGTACACTACAAAGGTAAGGACACTTTAGTTTGTCTGTCGGAGCCCTAAAATACTCCTAAAAAGTCTGAAATATTCCTAAAAATACTAAAAATAGTTGACGTTACAACTACTACAAAATTTAAACTCCTTCTCATACATAAATACGCCTAGACTGTCCAGGATATTTTCATAAAAGTATTTTGAAAAGAGGCATTGTATGTAGAACGCTGTTCTCCATCAGTTCATCTCTATGTGCAGATAGACTAGATCATCATGTGTACAGTCAGACATGCCACAGCTGAAAGTCACTAGCAAAGGAGGTGATGCAAATATGTAACTCGGTTCAGCACAAATGCAATTGATATACATTGCGTCACCTGAGCACCTTTGCTGTCATTAAGGTAACTGGAATTCACCAGAAAGAACTTTAGTCTCACCAGAGGCCATGAATCTGGCACTAGAATCCAGTGGGCTCAGATTACAGGTCTGGCGTGCACTCATCAGGTGCGCCTTTGGAGTCTTTAAATTTTGCAACAACAAAAATACATTCTAGTGAACTGTTGTAAACCAGGCATAAGTCAGTTAACAAGAGGAAAGGGCATCAGAGTAACAGAAATTATATAAAAAAATGTTGATAGCTTGCATTGACTGATAGCATTCCAGCTCTGCATTCATGCCTCCCTCTGTTCACTAATTTGATAGGTTAAAATGCATCTTGAGACAACAAGCTCAATGGGATCAAATCCAGACTAGCACTTTAGGGAGATGATAATCAGTGCTAGGAAGGCATAGCCATAATGTCATAGAATACATTTATACAAATGTGCTGTTGCCCCCAACTGCGAGGCATGCCGCACAAACCTCTTATGTGTCATGCCGTACAGCTCTCTCTCTCTCTCTCTCTCTTTCTCTCTCTCTACACTTATTTAAATATATATATATATGCACATACGCACATATGACACATATGATCAGTGTGAAGTGTGAGCCTGGTGCCTCATTGGCATCCTCTGTCCATCTACACCACAATCACCTGTGGTGAGTGTCATCCCTGCCTCCCTCTGGCGGACTGTCACCTTCCCCTCCTAAGTGGACTGCAACCAACTTTACGGGAAGCCCATGGCAGGACCAACTCTCCATCCCTGAGGCCTTGTAACTGACCCTCCCTCACAATGGCACTGTCAAAATGGACGCTTATTATGTCTGGCTACTATGTCTAACACTATGTCTGGCTACTACTACACTGTCCAGCCATAATTCTTGACAACCACCTATGGATTGACAACCATGTAATGTTATAGAACAATTTTTGGATCTACTATGATGCTTAGCTAAAACCATAGACAACTTGTAGTCTACCATTACTACAGATTGTACTTCTCCTGCATGACCCCTGGCAGTTGGCTTAGCCTCTTGAGTCGTGGATCTGCCCCAAGTTTCTTCTAGACTAACATAAGGGAGTTTTTCCTTTGCCCCTGTTGCTCTTGGGTGTTCCTTGCTGTAATGAATGAATGAATATATTTAAACAGTTATTTGAGACCTCCAAAGAGCAGAGTATGTCTCATGTGCACTCAATGAAATTTTTTTTTTCACGTGACGTATGAACTACTGCCAAACATTTACATAGCTGAATTGCATAGTGAAAGAATCTAGACAGACAGACATTTGATAACTAACTAATATGGTTTGTTTTCTTTCTGTCAAACTCAGCTCACCTTGTGCCCAGACTGGCTGATGGTACCAGGTACTGTTCAGGAAGAATTGAGCTGCTCCAGAACGAGACCATATACACCGTATGCAATGGCACATTTGACTGGCAGGATGCAGAGGTTGTGTGTCGAGAGCTGGACTGTGGGGCTCCTTTAGAGATACTGGGAGCAGCTGCATTTGGAGAGGGAGAGGGCCAGGTGTGGTCACAGGAGATCCAGTGCGGAGGCAACGAGACTCAGATTAAACTCTGCCCAACATCTGCTCTGAACCACAACTGCTTACATGACAATGATATGGGACTGATATGTGGAGGTACAATTAAAATATATTATTGGATATATCATTTTAGACATCTTTGCCTAAGCACTCTCCCAAAACAATATCATCTCTATGATTTCTCTAGATGCTCTGAGGCTGGTAAATGGTAGCAGTCGCTGTTCTGGAAGAGTTGAAGTTCTCCACAGTGGACAGTGGGGCACAGTGTGTGATAATGGATGGGACCTGCGTGATGCTGCAGTGGTGTGTAGAGAGCTGGGCTGTGGAGAGGCTATAGAAGCTCTCAAAGGTGCTCAGTTTGGACAGGGAGCAGGAAAGATTTGGATGAGTGATGTGGAGTGTGAGGGGTCTGAGTCCGGAGTGAAACACTGCGTGTCACAGAGTCTGGGGGCAGGAGGCTGTGGTCATCATCAGGATGCAGGTGTCATCTGCTCAGGTGGGCTCACTAAAATTAACTCTGTGTCACATATTCGTTAGCATTATCATTTGTAATGTTAACTGAGGTTTATACTTTCATTTTGCATTTTTATTTATGCAAGTTAATGCATGAGGGGTATATACATTGGAATGTATTTATTATCTTCCATCATTTCTCTTCTTAAATCACAGTCCAATTCTGTTTAATGTTGGTAAACTGGTTAAACACTTACAAATGTCCTTATAACACACTGAATACCATACTGTAGGAGTCAGACTGGTGGGTTCTTCTCGCTGCTCTGGGAGAGTGGAACTGCTTCATGAGGAGACCAGACACACCGTGTGTGATGCTGCGTTTGACTGGCAGGATGCAGAGGTTGTGTGTCGACAGCTGGACTGTGGGGCTCCTGTAGAGGTGCTGAAAGCAGCTACATTTGGAGAGGGAGAGGGCCAGGTGTGGTCAGAGGAGATCCAGTGTGGAGGAAACGAGACTCAGATTCAACTCTGCCCAGTATCTCCTCTGAACCATAGCTGCTCTCATGACAGAGATGTGGGGATAACTTGTTCTGGTGAGAAACTGTGCTCTTAAAAATGATGTACAGTACATACATGTTTTGTTACGACCCAGGCTCCAGTCCGCAAATTGGAGAAGAACACCGAAATGCCCTTAACAAAAATACATTTATTTGTCCGAAGAAAAATACAAAAAAATGTGGGGAAAACAGGGTTCTGGTTGTGAATGTATGCGATGGAAGCCAGCAGGAAGTCAGAGTGAGTTTGAAGAGTGGTTGTAATGCATGTATATGTGGTAGGTAGGGCAGTGTTTGAGAAAACAACACCTTCAACACCTTCATACAACTGCTGCAGATTGTTCATGTACATCACTAAGGCCAGTAAGCCATGAAATATATCACTGTTTCCTCATTCCCACAGGTACTGTGAGGTTGGTGGATGGGGCCAGTAACTGTGCTGGGAGACTGGAGTTTCATCATAAAGGAGAGTGGGCCGCAGTGTGTTACAGCGGATGGGACAAGTTTGACACAGCAGTGGTGTGTAAAGAGCTGAGTTGTGGTGATTATATGGATTACGAGAAGAATACAGACCAATGGAAGGGAACAGGAAGTATCTTGATGACTGGAAATGGCTGTGAGGGGTCGGAGAGCAGATTAAAATCCTGCCCTCATGAGGGTGGACACACATGCCAGTCTAACAATGTTAGAATCACATGCTCAGGTAATGAGAACAAGCAAAACCCTTACACATTTTTTTACACCAAATAGGACATTGTTTACATAATGCAAAGTATGAATTATGCCACTTAGGACACAGAGCTCCCAAACTTGTGAACGGGTCTCATCAGTGTTCGGGCAGACTGGAGGTGGTCCATGGGATCACCTGGGGAACAGTGTGTGATGCTGCCTTTGACCGGCAGGATGCAGAGGTTGTGTGTCGAGAGCTGGACTGTGGGGCTCCTGTAAAGGTGCTGGGAGCAGCTAAATTTGGAGAGGGAAAGGACCCGGTGTGGTCAGAGGAGATCCAGTGTGGAGGAAATGAGACTCACATTCAACTCTGCCCAACATCTCCTCTGAAGTTCAACTGCTCTCATGACAGGGATGTGGGGATAGTTTGCTCTGGTGAGAACCTGTGTTCTTGAAAATTATATTAAATTATAAAAATGAAATTATATAGTAACGCTCATAAAAATATTATAAAGACATTTATGCATAAAATTAATCTCAATTCTACACTTTAGGGGTTGGTAGCGTAGTGGTTAAGGAACCTCGCTAGCGTGTAAGTAGCCTGAAAAGTTGTGGGTTCGAATCCCGGCTGCCACCGTTGTGCCCTTGAGCAAGGCACTTAACCCTAAGTTGCTCTAGGGGAGACTGGCCCTGAACAATTGATAGTTGATGAGTTGTAAGTCGCTTTGGATAAAAGCATCTGCTAAATGCATAAATGTAAACTTTACTACCTCAGTATGTGATTTTGTGTTTATTTGACTGCTATTTCTGATCATTTCACTAAAACTCCATCATTGTCTTTTCCCTCTCCAGGATACGCTGATGCCAGATTAGCAAATGGCAGTGGCTCCTGCTCAGGCCGAGTGGAGCTCAAGTACCTCAGAGAGTGGGGCACAGTGTGTGATGCATCCTGGGATATGAGGGCCTCCAGTGCGCTCTGCCATCAGTTGAAGTGTGGGAGTGCTGTGGCTGTTGTGGGGGCAGAGTGGTTTGGTGAGGGGAGTGGAAGCATCTGGCCTGATGTGTTTGACTGTGAGGGGAATGAAACTGGTCTCTCAGAATGTGGAATCTCCTCATGGCGTCGACCTGCCTGCTCCCATAGACAGGATGCTGGAGTCATCTGCTCAAGTGAGTACATAAGGACTATTGAATTGAGCACATAGCTATCATAATAATAAGAAAGAGAAAGAGTCTGAACCTATCGATTACTTTATTAAACAGAATAGCTGAACCCACAATTTACTTAATTAAATTGAACTGTATGTACAGATTCCTCCTTCCCCCTACCCAATGGGACGGTGCGCTTCTCTGGAGAGAGGAAATGTGAGGGAGTTGTGGAGGTTTACGTCAGTCAGAGGTGGAGGAGAGTTCTGCTGGACTCCTGGAATCAGTCTGAAGCCTCAGTGGTGTGCAGACAGCTGGCCTGTGGTTCTGCTGTTGGGTTACCCGGTTCTATTGACACAGAGGGTGATGAGTGTGTCTCAGGGATCCGCTGTTCTGGACATGAGACTCATCTGGGAAACTGCAGTGCTCCACAGATACTAAACTGTACTTCTAGCCAGCAGGTGACCGTCAGCTGTTCAGGTGGGGACATTACAAAGTCTATCAGCGATCCTGTAGCGCAACTATGAATAAAACTCTTCTATTCTGTTCTGTTGTTTTCATGCATCTCTTTCCCCACATCAGGCCATCAGCCAGTCAGGTTGACAGGATCCGGAGGAGACTGCGCTGGCAGGCTGGAGGTTTTCCACAACGGCTCATGGGGACTGTGTGTGATGACTCCTGGGACATGGATGATGCCCAGGTAGTGTGCAGACAGCTGCAGTGTGGCACAGCCCTCAGTGCTGAGGTACCCACATCCTTTCCTCCAGGAGATTTACCCATCTGGCTGAGTGAGGTGGGCTGCAGGGGAGATGAGAGCAGCCTGTGGGAGTGTCCCTTAAAAGACTGGGGGCGACACGACTGTTTACACAAAGAGGACGTGTGGGTCATGTGCTCAGGTACAAACACCATACGGTATCCTGTGCACTGAGCAACATTTTAACATTTGATTTTGTTTTAATACTGATAACACTAGGTCACAGATCTGTTACACCATACAGTACCATGCTCACTGAGATACATCCTCACAACAGTGGTTTAAATATCTGATTTCCTACACCCCCAACTATGCATCAGTGTGTGAAGATTAAAACAGTCTTAGTCAGTAGTTCTCAAACGTCAGAGGGTGTGTAATTTTAAAGGTCCGGCAAAGTGAAAAGAGTGTTAAATATCATTATTGCAAACCAAATAATAGTGGTTTACATATCTGACAAACATCTGACTATTTTTTTGGTGTATGATCTGATCATTGGTTAAGAAAGGCAAGAGACACATAAATTATCTGTTGTCCGCAGGGTTCATTCAACTGAAACAGAACACAGACCGTCGTGGGCCATGCAAAGGTCTAATAGACATCTACTACAATGGCACCTGGGGAAACTTATGTTTCAGTGACATGGATAAAAACACAGACTCTATGATTTGCCATCAGTTAGGCTGTGGAGAGCATAAAAAAACTATTAAAGGGACTCCAACTAAAGCCACGAGACTGAGCCCTCCTCACTGTAGGAAGCACGATACACACCTTGAGCAATGCAGACCTCTTAAGTGGGAAACAACCTGTAGGACGGTTGCTGATATAGAGTGTGAAGATCAAGGTTGGTTATGCTAATTTGTATATTATATTTTTTATTATTAAAATATGAATCTCTTTAGTAGTACGTTGACTCTTTTTATATTCTTGGATTTTATGGCTTTATTTTGACACAGGATCTGAAACGAATACAACAATCATACAAAAAGACTGGGTTAAGGAATGTCCAGGTAAAATCAATGTCTTTGGTTTTACTGGTCTAACACAATACCGTGTGTGTGTGTGTGTGTGTGCGTGTGTGTGGTATTCTATTGTGTGTGTCTGTGTTAGTAGTGCTTATCAAGATTTCATCATCTTTCTCCTCTTCTAGGTGCTCCAAAGCTGAGGCTGGTTGGTGGTTCCACTAAGTGCTCAGGGAGGGTGGAGGTGCACCTGCAGGGAGAGTGGGGGACGGTGTGTGACGACTCCTGGGACAAGAGCGACGCACAGGTGGTCTGCAGGCAGCTGGACTGTGGGAGCCCAAGGCTGTAGGGGGGGAGCAGGGCACATTTGGGAGGGGAAGTGGCCCCATCTGGCTGGACGAGGTGAACTGCACAGGCCATGAGGACCACCTGTGGGAGTGCTGCCGCGCCCCTCTGGATCAGAGTGACTGCATCCATAAGGAGGACGCCTGGGTCAACTGCACAGGTGGGAGAGCAATGAGATGATGTTAACACATTTAAAACACATGAAGCAACAGATGAACTCTCTGAAAAATATATATTTTGCTCTGTAGCTGATTCATAACACATTAAAACATGCAATTAATGTGAATTTTTCTCTTTTCCTCTCTCCAGGGCCTCCACCACCTCCACCACCCATCCTCCAGTCCCCTCAGCAACCAAAGTCCTCTATGTGAGCCTGTCTCTCCAGCGGCTGCAGCGGCTCTGGGGCTCCTGTTCCTGCTGCTGCTGGGCTCACTGGCTGTGCTGGTGGGGCAGAACAGGTCACTCAGGAGAGGTGCTGCAACATCTTACATATTTCAACATCCGTTTTTCATGTGATTTCTGCTTTATGATTTACCACATTCTTTTCTATAAAAGTTAGTTATAAAAGGTCATGTTCCTTTGTATAAAGGTTAGTTTTTTAATTATGTCAAATAATTCTGAAACTGTTATAGTAAAGTATTACAGACTTTAAATTAAAATTAAATGTACTAAATTCATTTAAATTCATGTTTTAATGAGATATATGCGAGTATATGAAATACTGTTATGGGAGTCAATACCTCCCACCCTGCAGCTCTCTCCAAGAGGAGGCACATGGCACTGAGTGAGGCTGTTTATGAGGAGCTGGACCACAGACTGACCAGAGCCAGTTCTTCCACACGTCGTCAGAGAGGTGAGAGGTCAACAGGCTTGGTTTATGTGTACCTCCAATACACAAGCTATGCTACTCACACCACTGAGGCTAAGTGTAGACAAACATGTACTGTAAATAACATATCACACACTGAGGGCACATGCACACCATTGGCAGAATGCCTGAATGAGTTCTTAGGTCTGTGACATAAAAGTATGTTTTGAGTTATGCGCCCCAACTGATAAGAATCTTTAGTGAAGTTTGGAGTGAAACTCATTAGCGCTTCTTATTTTGAGATCAGAAACAGAAAACCACACCGGTCTCACAGCTGCATCAAAAGACAGCACAGGAGCTCACGGTAAAGAGGAGGAGAATCATAACTGCCAAACCACAGTGTGCATCTGTGGTGTTTCCAAGAACTTGAGCAAATTATTAAGAACACACAAACAGCAATGCATGTATACCAAGTGTGTTGGTCTACATGTCATAGTGTATCTGCAGACATTCACAATCAGTACACTGTAAGGTTATGTTTGTTTAGGTAAGTTAATGTGACACAGTTTTCGAATTTCCCTTCCAACAGCACGCATCCTGTCTGATGGTCAGAATTCCTGGTATGAAGACGTGCAGGAGGACGAGAGGAGACCCATCTCAGGTAGGGGGATGAGAGGGCGCCTGTTGCCTATCGGACAGATTCCTGTTGGTGTCTGATACTGATGTCTCTCTCTGCACTTTTCCAGCTGTTTCTCTGAGAGAGCCAGCGGCGGAGTACTACGATGATGCGACTGCCGATGATGAGACAAGGCTGGGTGATATGTTGACAGGTTTGTGGCTGCTTCGCTAGCTATTTAAAACATTCGGGGCTATAGACTAGAAGTTAGTCCTTTTTGTGTGGGGGTCATCGGCGCTGAAACAAGTTTTAAAGTAGGGATGCACAAATGAAGAAGATACGATTGTACAGGCTAAACAGCGGGTTTTGTGCAATTTTAGTCAGAGAGAGAACGGTGTGAATACGCTACCAGAAAACATGTTCTTACATTAATTAGGCTGTGAAGATCATGCAGGTGCGCATTGGAGTACGATGAAGAGATTTAGCCCATCGGGGGATCTGGGATCCCCGAGAAATGTTTTAATATTCTGTCGGACACATGTTTTCTGACGTAACTTCAGACAAAGAAATAATATGCCTTAGTGAATCCAAGAAAACAATGTTCTCATGCGTTATTTAACATCGCGACTAAAGTGGGCCAAGCTTTATCATATTTTCTATATATATAAATAAACAGAATGAACCCGTGAGACTGGGTGAAACAGTCTTCCTCTCTGTCGTCCTAACTCAACAGAGGATATTCCTCCTCCGACCCGGACAAGTGTAGCCTATTGCTTGTTGTCTTAGTGAATTAGCAACCTCACCAAACTGTCGATTTGGATAACGTCCGCCTCTGTTGGTATTACAAAATGCTAATCCGTTCAAAATGTATTTCAAACTTTCACAGACAATGCATTCGCGTCGCGTCATCACTAACCGATGCATAGAATCGCGTTATATTTTCCACCTGGACTTAAGGCGCTGTGAAAGTGAAGTTCGCTTCACGTTAGGATTGAACATCCCCATGACTATAACCTAGGCTACTATGCCCATGCTTAATTCCTAACATAAAACAGCCTAAATTGAGACTGCCAAAGCAAATTGATGAACATATTGTCGTGTAGTGGATAGCATTTTTTATTTGAAAATCGGTCTGATGAACATCTGATTTTAACGTAGTTTCAGACTGAAGGAAAAGGCCTATCGTTATGGCTCACGTCGGATCATTCCGAATAGTGTTTTCTAATTCTGATTAATGTACTACCAATATACCTGTATACCTATGTACTATAAGGCTACTATCACCACTTCTAGTACTACATTTTCATTTCATTAATTTACGATTACCATTATTATGATAAAGTGCGTGTTGCTGTTTTCTTGCAGGCTATGAATAAATATGGAGGTAAATAATCACATGCATGAATGTATTACAGATATAGGAGCCTTGTTGTTTGGTTCGGGAGAGACAAAGACAGACGTGCAGTCAGAGGACTACGATGATGTTGATGACGTCACGAGCGGGGAGAAGTCATCTGAGGTGACTGGTGAGTGAGATCAAAGCAAAGCAGCAGGTAGAACAGAGACAGAAGCTGACTTTGATCATTTGTAAAGGAGGAGTTAGCAAATGAACACCAAATAAAAAAATAAGTACTTACTTATTAACACGTTTTAATACATGATTTTTGTGTTTGACTGAAATGTTTAATAGCAATACTTGCTATTTACACTTGGTATTTGCGGTATCATTTATGGCAAAGACACAAATTTTTACATTTTGGAATGTTTTGGAATGCAATTATCTTAAATTGTAATGTTTTTATTGTTTTTTATTGTTGGCCTAAATAACTTTTCAACCATCCTTCCACAGACTACATAGACAACACAGGATACGATGATGTGGGAGAAAGTGATGAAACGCTCATCTCAGGTAGGGAGTACAGCCATGAGAACTGATCTTGGATCAGTGGAAACTCACACTATTCTTTTATGGGCAATACTATGAAAAGTGGATTTTTTGTCATATACACAACATCAATAAAATGTCTTGGAATTTGTATATGTGAAAAATTACATGACATTTGAGGCTTTGCTGTATTCAGCTGTGGAGGTGCATTAAATACTTAAATAACTGCTAACTGTAGACTGTTATTCTATTATGGTGTATATAACCTAGAGTTCTAATGAGAGTTAACATAGAGATGATGGCTGCATGATTGAATGAGAGGATTTTTATCAACAGAGTCTGTGAGAGAGGAGGGGCTGGAGTATTATGATGACATCACCACTGATGAGAACGATCCAGAAATGACCAGGGGTGAGTCTGTGTTTTATGAACTATTATGTCATAGTGTATTCACAGTATAGACTTACACATATAAAATTAAATATCTCTGTACCAGTCTGTTTATGTGCTTAATGTCTGCTGAATGTTTCTTCAACATCAACAGTGGACAAGACAAATCATGCCAATAAGGAGCAGGAGGATTATGATGATGTGGGAAATAAGAAAGATGACCTTCAAATGACAGCAGGTATGAGACTGGACTCTTAGTTTTTATGTTGGAACAGCATAAATAATCTGCTAAATTTTCAGAAAATCTTGTGATTTATTTTATTTGTAAAATTGTTAATGTGTTAAACTCACATATGCGCTGTACTGCCCAAATATCCACTAGTATTGACATGATATCCAGCCAGAGAAAGGGCCGCCCCTCTTGTAATACCACTTTATACCACAGTGGTGCTATATCCAACATGACTATAATCAGTGGGAGACTGCATATTTCAGAGTGTATGAAGGCACATTCTGACCAAATGACCCATAATTCCCACATATTTATATTGCAGGGAAGACAGCAAACCATCCTCAGCAGTATAATGGTGTCATTGCTGGTGAGTTGTTCAGTTTTCATTCCTTTCCAGTACTACCTACCTGTACCACTACTACTACTACTAACACTACTACTACTATTAAAACTATTAGATTTTATTAATTTTATATAAAAATAATTGAATGCACAAATAATCAGCTAAATTTGAGGTATTCCTGTGGTTTATTTCATTTTCCTGAGTACTATTAATTCTACAATTTTTGAGGTGACGGTGAAATATAAGGCTCTAATCCCCCCATTGAAGCTGTACATAGAGTACCTATGGAGGATTCATGTGGCATAGTCAGTGTTTAATTTTATGATGGTACACTTCGTTGTTAGATTCCCACTGGTTGTCTTTTCATCTGTACAGTAAATGGTACATTAATGTTATAGCTGGAATGTATTGGGGCTATGTGTGCTTTTCTTAGTGTAGAGCTTTCAACAGTGACTGTGACTGTGAAGAAGTATCGTAATGTCAAAGTCACCTACACTCTGTGCTGCCCAAATATCCACTCACACTGGCATGATGTACAGCCAGACAGGCCGCACCTCTTGTAATACCACTTTGCACCACAGAGGCGCTGTATCCAACACGAGTCTATTCAGTGACAGACTGATGCATAGTCCAGTGTACATGAAGGCACATTCAACCCAAATTACCCATAATTCACTCTGTGTCCATCTTTATATAGCAGTGGTGAAGACAGCAGACCATACTCAGGAGTATAATATAGCTGGAGAGTTGTCCAGTCTCCAGTTGTTTGGGATTTTAATTATGTTATTGATGCTTAACTTGTGATAATTGTATTAATCACTTTTGATTTGGCTGGTCAGTGGTATGAGTGACTCCTGTTTTTTTTTTTTGGTAGGAACTGATTATGATGATGTGGGGGCGGAGTCTAGGGAGTGACACATGAGGAGGTCAGCAGAGCAGAGGACTCCCATGGTGGCCTGGATTTCTGAGACAATTAAGAGACATCATTAACTAGTGCAAAGATTATTTTTTTAGAACAAATATTTTTTGTATACAGTACATAACAGTAGATTGTTACTGTATATTGCAGCCAATTTTTAATGATCTTTTTATTGCTTTTTCCAGTATTTGTTCTGTGAATTTTAACTATTTTACATGAATACAATGATGGTATGCCTTAAGTAGGCCAGCTGTTATAACATCTATACAAACTGAAATAAGATTAGTGTTAAATTAGTGTTATTTTAAACCATAAATGGTATAAATGTTATTATTTCCTTCATAAATAAAGGTTTTTGTCATAACCATTATATTTTCTAATTTTCCTTGTCATTTAACATAAGTACATATTAAGTAGATCCTCTTGTTAATCAGAGACATTTCACTATAAATAACAAACTTAATTTATTCAGGCAGCTGAGACCAATTACTATAGTAACAGAATATGTGGGTAACTGGATGAGTGTGTGGATCAGTCCTGCCAGTCACAGTTCCAAATCACTTACAAATCCAGGCTCACTGACACCAAATGCTGCCGATAGACAACTGTTGAAGGACTATCTTTGTGAAGAAATTAGTTGACTTAACCCAAGAGTAAAAGTTAGGCAACATATTAATTAATTTCCAAAATATCTGGGCTAATTTCAAGACAACTGTCAATCAAGAACAATCACTGTGTCAACCTTTTCTATATGTTCAGCCATGTTGATAACCTCTGCATACTGAATCTATCAGTGCTGGCAATCATATTGCTCCATCTAATGTCCAAAATGTGTCACTGTTATTAAAAACCTACATAACACACGTGAAGTTATTGTTTTGGCAGGCAACCTATCAAAGGCAAACTAGTATTCCAAAATAAGACGGAATTTCCCTTCTAAAACTGACTGCAGAACTGCAGTTTTATCTGGATGTCCTCTGGGTTGTCCCTGATGGGTAAAGCTTCACTTCAGGGCTGATTCTCTTGTTTGAGATGGAGAGTGCCCCTAGTGATTTGGTGTGGTGCTACAGGTGATTCTGAATGAGCTGGGCCTAATACACTTTGGAGTGTGTGTGCAGCTATAATAATGACTAATAAATTCAATTCAATTCAATTTAAATATAAAAAACTCCTCTTGCTGTTCTTATCCCTTATCTGTCTGATATACCTGTCTACTTTATTTACTTTGCAGTTATCAGATCCACCCTGAACATCTAAACGTCTGAATGTACCCGCAGTAAATTAGCTGCTACAGAGATGAACTGAGGAGGCAACATTGTCAGGCCTTGGGTACAGCACGCAGGCCCTCTGCAGTTTGTATATTAGCTGAAAGTTGGGTTAGAGAAAGTAATCCTACCCACACCAAGGCCACTCACATCTTGATAAGGGTGGTGGTGCTGGTGCAGTCAGGATTGTATTTATTGATTTCTAAAGCGCATTAAGTACAATCTAGTCTCTACTGCTACAGGACAAACTGGCCACTATACAAGAGGACCCACACCTGATGTCATGGATTACCAACTCCCTAACCAGTAACCAGCAGACCACAGTTTGTCAGGCTGAATGACATCACATCTGATCCAGCAGCACAGGAGCACCTTAGGGGGCAGTACTGAACGTTTGCTTTCTTCACCCTCTACACAGCAGACTTCAGCGCTACCTGTAAACTGTGGCTCATTCAGAAGTTTGCTGAAGACACAGCCATTCCCCTGAGTGCATTAGGGCTCAGAACCAAGAGTGCAAAAGTCTGGTGGGGAATTTAGTCATCTAGCGCAACTCAAACCAAATACAGCTCAACACTAAGAAAAGCTAAGAGTTTGATATAGACCAGGGGCTCTCAACCTTTTGCAAGCTGGGCCCCCCAAAAACTGGTTCATTTCAGTTGGGGCCCCGTCTCCTCTACATGCAAATAGGCAATGCTAATGTGAGCCTGCTTTGCCTTGCAAAGATCCTCAATTCTTGGTTCAATGTCTGATAAACATAGCCTCAAATCGTCCTCGATTTGTACACGATTACGGTATTTTGTTTTCTGAACATTTCTGAAAATCCTGAAAGGGATGAGAATCTTCAAGTCAACGTCACACAGTTGTTGGTATTCCTGCATCAATGCTGCCCAGAATGACAAAAGAGAGCATGAGGTAAACTTTCAACACGCACGGTGAAAAAGGCAGAGGGGTAGTGCACGCTAGCAGTTAAAACAAAACAAAACAAAGTACTGGCTTGGGTTGAGATGGGGACCGTGAAAATACAGGTTGGGCTGTTAGTCTTTAAAAAGACTGTTTGGGTTTTGATGTATACACTGTATATCGGGATTGATAATTGACTAACAACAGCTTGCACAAGCGAACACGGCATGGGACTAGAGTGAGTGTGGAGCTATGGTGCGGATGCAGACGGTAATATGTGACGTTGGGTCATGTTCGTGTCGTAGGCTCAAAATACTACGTACGGTATGCTAGATTTTACGAAACTATTGATTTTGTTTGTGTGTTCTAATAGTCCAAACACCTGCATTTTGACATGGGCGAATGTGTTGCATCTCCTTGCATCTACTAATAACAAATGACCCTCGGATTTTTTTCCCTTGTAGCCTACTCGCGCCCCTCCCGGATAGTCTCCGTCCCACCTGTTGAGAACCACTGCTATACAGTAGACTATATGACAGTGGCCGACAAGTAATTTAGGAAAAGAAATTCTGCAAGAAATTCTGCAAGTAGTAAGATAAGATAGGCTTAACTAACTCGTGTTTTGTTTTCTCCCACAGACCACTATGACATTAAGCATACAAAATTCCACAACATATGGCTCATTATTTCGTAGGAAAATTAATAATGTTTATGGTGGGCATAAATTCAGTTTTGAGTCGGCACACCGTGTTCCAGTACACAACATATCTTTATCTGCATGTGCAGTATTTGATACTCAGAAATAACTTCTGCAGAATCTTACTTGATAACATACTTGTAACAATTGTCAGGACATATACAGATAGTTGGGCAGCGTTTAATATAATCTAGCAAGACAACATTGTATCTGATTAATTTTCGCTGTTTCCTAAGGGTTGGGCATAAACTCACAGACGTCGGTCTGTTCACTCTTGCATGTCTTCAGCCTTTGGAGTAGGCCTATAGCGCTACTCGGTACAAACGTAATTCTCCTCCTTAAAACTCCTAAAACCCCCTTTCCCCCTCTCTCGCATTAATGGGTTCACGTGGGGAACAGTGTGTGATGCTGCCTTTGACTGGAAGGACGCAGAGGTTGTGTGTCGAGAGCTGGACTGTGGGGCTCCTGTGGAGGTGCTGGGAGCAGCTGCATTTGAAGAGGGAGAGGGCCAGGTGTGGTCAGAGGAGATCCAGTGTGGAGGAAATGAGACTCACATTCATCTCTGCTCATCAACAACTCTAAATCACAACTGCTCACATGCCAGAGATGTGGGGATAGTTTGTTCTGGTTAGTACTTATGTAGTTGGAAATAATATTAATGTTTTAAAAAATACTTTTAGGTATTAATGCATAACATTTGCTGAACCACACAGATTACACAACGTGTGATTCTGTATTTTTATTTGGTTTGAATTTTGTTCATATAGGCAGTGTTAAAGGCTTTATTGTTGTCTTTGCTCTGTCCATACTGATGCCAGATTAGCACATGGCAGTGACTCCTGCTCAGGCCGAGTGGAGCTCAAGTACCTCAGAGATTGGTGCACAGTGTGTGATGCATCCTGGGATATGAGGGCCTCCAGTGTGCTCTGCCATCAATTGAACTGTGGAACTGCTGTGGCTGTTGTGGGGGCAGAGTGGTTTGGTGAAGGGAGTGGAAGCATCTGGCCTGATGTGTTTGACTGTGAGGGGAACAAAACTGGTCTCTCAGAATGTGGAATCTCCTCATGGCGTCGACCTGCCTGCTCCGATAGACAGGATGCTGGGGTCATCTGGTCAAGTGAATACGTGAGGACTATTGAACTGAGCACATAGCTATCATAATAATAAGAAAGAGAAAAAAAAAGTCTGAACCTATCGTTTACTTTATTAAACAGAATAGCTGAACCCACAATTTACTTAATTAAATTGAACTGTATATACAGATTCCTCCCTCCCCCTGCCAAATGGGACGATGCACTTGTCTGGAGAGAGTTAATGTGAAGGAGTTGTGGAGGTTTACGTCAGTCAGAGGTGGAGGAGAGTTCTGCTGGACTCCTGGAATCAGTCTGAAGCCTCAGTGGTGTGCAGACAGCTGGCCTGTGGTTCTGCTGTTGGGTTCCCTGGTTCTATAGACACAGAGGGTGATAAGTGTGTCTCAGGGATACACTGTTGTGGACATGAGACTCGTCTGGGGAACTGCAGTGCTTCACAGATACTAAACTGTACTTCTAGCCAGCAGGTGACCATCAGCTGTTCAGGTGGGAACACTACAAAGTCTATCACTGATCCTGTAGTGCAACTATGAATAAAACTCTTCTATTCTGTTCTGTTGTTTTCATACATCTCTTTCCCCCACGTCAGGCCATCAGCCAGTCAGGTTGACAGGATCTGGAGGAGACTGCACTGGCAGGCTGGAGGTTTTCCACAACGGCTCATGGGGGACTGTGTGTGATGACTCCTGGGACATGGAGGATGCCCAGGTAGTGTGCAGACAGCTGCAGTGTGGCACAGTCCTCAGTGCTGAGGTACCCACATCCTTTCCTCCAGGAGATTTGCCCATCTGGCTGAGTGAGGTGGGCTGCAGGGGAGACGAGAGCAGCCTGTGGGAGTGTCCCTTAAAAGAGTGGGGGTGACACGACTGTTTACACAAAGAGGACGTGTGGGTCATGTGCTCAGGTACAAACACCATACGGTATCCTGTGCACTGAGCAACATTTTAACATTTGATTTTGTTTTAATACTTATAACGGTAGGTCACAGATCTGTTTTGATACACCCTCAAATATTAATCAGTGTGTAAAGACAGTCTCAGTTAGTTTACTAGCAGTTCTGAAAACTTTGACATCACCCACTTGAACTTGAAGTATAAGGCTGTTTTTTAGTGGATAATCTGGTAATACATCAGGAAAGGGAGCAATAAGGCTTATAAATTATTGTCCACAGGGTTCATTCAGCTGAAACAAACCACAGTCAGTCATGAGCCATGCAAAGGTCTAATAGACGTCTACTACAATGGTGCCTGGGGAAACATATGTTTCAATGACATGGACAAAACACAGGCTCTGTGATTTGCCATCAGTTAGGCTGTGGAGAACATAAAATAACCATTGATGCAGTGCCAACTAAAGCCAAGAGACTGAGTCCTCCCCAGTGTAGGAAGCATGATACACACCTTGAGCAGTGCAAACCTCTTCAGTGGGAAACAGTCTGCAGGAGGGTTGCTGATATGTATTGTACAGGTATTATTATTATAATTATGATTATTATTAGTCGTAGTGGTGGTGGTGCTGTTAGTAGTACTACTAGCAGCAAAAATTATTACAGTATTGTGGTACATTGAGTCTTTATATTCTATTACTATTTGATTTTTGGCAAAGGAACTAAAACAACCACAACAGTCATACAAAAAGACTCAGTTAAGGAATGTCCAGGTGAAATCAATGCCTTTTGTTTTCTAGTAGCACCTACCGACTGATCTCTATATATACAAAATAACTGTGTGTGTGAGTGTGTGTCTGTGTTAGTTATACTTCTCAAGATGTTATCTTTCTCCTCGCCCAGGTACTCCAGAGCTGAGGCTGGTTGGTGGTTCCACTAACTGCTCTGGGAGGGTGGAGGTGTTCCTGCAGGGAGAGTGGGAGATGGTGTGTGATGACTCCTGGGATGAGAGGGACGCTGAAGTAGTGTGTAGGCAGATGGACTGTGGGAAACCCACGGCTGTGGGGGGAGAGCAGGGCACATTTCGGAGAGGAAGCGGCCCCATCTGGCTGGACGAGGTGAACTGCACAGGCCATGAGGACCACCTGTGGGAGTGCTGCCGCGCCCCTCTGGATCAGAGTGACTGCATCCATAAGGAGGATGCCTGGGTCAACTGCACAGGTGGGAGAGCAATGAGATGATGTTAACCACATTTAAAACATGTGATTGAGCAACAGATGACCTCTCTGAAAATATTTTTCATTGATTATATATTTGCTCTGTAGCTGATTCATAACACATTAAAACATGCAATTAATGTGAATTTTTCTCTTTTCCTCTCTCCAGGGCCTCCACCACCTCCCACCACCCATCCTCCAGTCACGTCAGTGGGAACCAAAGTTCCTTCATGTGAGTCTGCAGGGTTTCCTGTCTCTCCAGCGGCTGCAGCGGCTCTGGGGCTCCTGTTCCTGTTCCTGCTGGGCTCACTGGCTGTGCTGGTGGGGCAGAACAGGTCACTCAGGAGAGGTGCTGCAACATCTTACATATTTCAACATCTGTTTTTCATGTGATTTCCGCTTTATGATTTACCACATTTCTTTCTATAAAAGTTAGTTATAGAAGTTCATGTTCCTTTGTACAAAAGTTATTTTTTTCATTGTCAAATAATTTTGAAACTGAAATGGTAAAGTATTCCAGTCTTTAAAATAAAATTAAATGTACTCAATTCATTTAAATTCATGTATTAAGGAAATGAAATATTATCATGGGAGTCAGTACTTTACTCCTCCTACCCTGCAGCTCTCTCCAAGAGGAGATACAATTCACTTAATGAACCTATCTATAAGGAACTGGACCACAGACTGACCACAGCCGGACATCGTCAGAGAGGTGAGAGGTCATCAGGCTAGATTTATGCGTACCTCCAAAACACAAGCTCTACTACTCACACCACTAGTGTGGAAGAAGTATTGTAACTCAGTACTTTAGTCACAGTACAAATAACCAGCAAAATATACTCAAGTAAAAGTAGAACTACAACATCAACAATCCTACTTAAGTGAGAGTTATAAGTACTTTTAAGTTTTTTAAATGTACTTAAAGTGCTAAAAGTAAAAGTACTGGTGTAATATGTTGTTGGCTCCCATATGAAATTCCACAAAACTAGAAATGCTAGTAACTAAAACGGCTTCCTGAAGGAAAAAGACAAAACATTCACTAGGTCCGATTCAGATATTTTGATTAATAATGATAGGCTGACTAGGAAAAAAAGGCATGGTCGAAATATTTGACCCCTTACATGCAGTCAATAGTGTACATCTTCGGTCTCAAAACGGACAACAACCTGTCCATATCTATACTATATAGGCTGGTCAGAGAGATCATGGCTTGTTCTACCATGGGCTGCTCCGTAGCATCCAGATTCTCCATCTCCATCCCCATAATTGTTGACAGCAGTGTTGAGTGTAGAGTGGAATAGGCTACACAGTCGCTTAGGTAACATTAGGCTCACCTATTGAAGACAACACTAGTCAAACTGGGATGCAAATTCACACAAGTGAAGCAGCATGTATCGCAGCAACAACTGGACTACTTATTCACACAAGAAGGCCAAGTCACACAGGACAAACACATCAAAGACACTAATTTATATAGCAGGTAGCAAGCTGTCATTAACAAGCATGACAGCTAACAATGGTGATGCTGAGCCCAGAAAAAAGGCACTCTGGCCCAGACAAGAGTGCTTCGAGTTGAAGATGACAAAACGTAGCAAAGCATTTTTTACATTTACATTTACATTTAGGCATTTAGCAGACGCTTTTATCCAAAGCAACTTACAAAAGAGGATAACATTCAAGCTACAACACAATGAAAGAACTAACAAGGAGTGCATATTGCTAACATAGAATCTGCACTATTTTAAGTCAACTTCACACAATGTATCTGATTGGTTTAAACTTCCAAGACAGCCACGCAGTCTAATCAGTGTCAGCATCAGCGAAAAAGTGACAGCCTAATAAAATGTAACGGGATGCATTTTAGTACGGAGCCCTGGAAAGCTCAAGTGAAATCTTCTAAACATCTTCATGCTCACATTCACATTAGTACAACGTGGCCATGATTTAGATAACGTGCTCACGTTAGAGAACACGATGAGCACAATTTACTTTTAATGGAAACACTGTTACTGTATACAGGACCCATAGTGGGCCAAATCAAGTAATTTGAGGCATTTTGACACGGATCTAGTAAGGGTTTACCATGGTTTGTGTATGGCGCTCAAAAACACCCCGCCAACTCTCTGTTATTTGATCGGGACTGCTTTTCCCTATCAAAACACAAAGCTTGACTGGCCCGCTCTGCTGTCTCCATTATTTTGCCGCATCTTGCATGTCGCAAAGGACCACATTCTGTTCTCATGTCCATGCGCATCAGTGTTAGGTGTCAGGTCACCAAACATCTCTATGCCTCTGCATGTTAGGTCACTCCCCAATAACATGCAGGTCACTATTTGTAAATGCAGCCAAATAATTTCCCTGCTAAAGCTGTCTATGCAATGTTTCCCGAAATAACTCAGTATAAGAGTCGACCTGCCACAAATTAGGTCCACAAGACAAGTAGTCTCCTTCTCAGGCACCACTGGCGGCGATACTGGGAACCTTCAGGATTGAGCTTACTTAGAATGATGTGCACCTCTTCTTTTCTGACCCGCAAACCGTATTATTTCCACTCAAGTAAAAAAGTATTTCTACTAAGTACAGATACGTGAAAAATCTAGTATTGTAATGAAGCATTTGTGCTTAGTTACTTTCCACCACTGCACACCACTGAAGGGAAGAATACAGACAAACATGCACTGTAAACAACACTGTAAACAACATATCTCATACAAAGACACTATTGGCCTTAATAGTTCATAGGTCTGTGACATAAAAGTATGTTTTGAGTTATGTGCCCCTACTGATAAGAATCTTTAGCGAAGTTTGGAGTGAAACTCATTAGCGCTTCTTATTTTGAGATCAGAAGCAGAAAACCACACCGGTCTCACAGCTGCATCAACAGACAGCACAGGAGCTCATGGGAAAGAGGAGGAGAATCATAACTGCCAAACCACAGTGTGCATCTGTGTTGTTTCCATGAACTTGAGCAAATTATTATGAACACACAAACAGCAATGCTTGTACTGTATACCAAGTGTGTTGGTCTACATGTCATAATGTATTTGCAGAATGTGACGCAGCTTTTGAATTTTCTGTCTTAAAGCACGCATCTTGTCTGACGGTACCAGAATTCCTGGTATGAGGATGTGCAGGAGGACGAGAGGAGACCCATCTGAGGTAGGAGGATGAGAGGGGGGCTGCTGGCTCTTAGAGAAGCTCCTGTTGATGTCTGATACAAATTTTTCTCTTGCTTTGACTCCTTCTCTCCACTTTTCCAGCTGTTTCTCTGAGAGAGCCAGAGGTGGAGTATGACAATGATGTGACTGCCGATGACGAGACCAGGCTAGATGATATGTTGACAGGTTTGTGGCTGCTCTGGTGGACTTTGCAAAATGTAAAAATATATGAACAGCTCTGATTAGTATACTAGTATATATAGTATATATAGTAGTACTATCACTACTATTTCAAAACCTAGTACTGCATTTTTATTTCATTAATTTATTATTGTCATTTTTTTTCAATAATGAACTGCATGTTGCTGTTTCTAGTGTGTATAAATATGGAGGTAAATAATCACATGCATGAACGTATTACAGATATAGGAGCCTTGTTGTTTGGTTCAAGAGAGACAAAGACAGACGTGCAGTCCGAGGAATACGAAAATATTGATGACGTCACGAGTGGGGAGAAGTCATCTGAGGTGACTGGTGAGTGAGATCAAAGCAGAGCAGCAGGTGGAGCTGAGACTAAGGCAGAGTTTCATAATTTGTAAAGGGGGAGTTAACAAACTTACACAAAATGCAAAAATATTTACGTTTTAAGGCATGAAGGCATGTTTGATGTGTTATGACTGAAGTCTTTTATAAGGTCAGGAACAGTTTATTAAGATAAATCATTTATGGCAAAGGCACTAAATTTCACATTTTGGGATGTTGCGTGTATCTTAAAGTGTTTTTTTTTTTCTTTTTTATTATTGGTGCTTAACTAACTGTTTAACCATCCTTCCACAGACTACATGCTTGATAACACAGAATATGATGATGTGGGAAACAGTGATGAGAGACTCATTTCAGGTAGGTGGTACAGCCATAAGAACTGATTTTGGATCAGTGGAACTGACACTATTGTATTATGGGCAATGCCATGAAAAGTGGACCTTGGATATTTTTTGACTGAATGATTATGACATTTGAGGCTTTGCTGTGTTCAGCTGTGGCGGTGACATGAAAAAAACTGCCAAAAATGCTTAAATAACTGCTAATTGTAGACTGTTATAGATTATGTTGTATATAAAATAGAGTTCTAATGAGAGTTAACATAGAGACGATGGCTGGATGATTGAATGAGAGGATTTCTGTCAATAGAGTCTGAGAGGAGGGGCTGGAGTATTATGATGACTTTTACAACATTTAGGTCCAGTCGAACTATTTAGCAATTTCTGATTGGATGAGACACACTCTACGTGTTAACGGGGGTGAGAATATCCCATGATATACCATGGGTGACTCTTCACAGCTAATAACCATGCCGCATTTTCCACTGAGAGAACTGTTCAGAACTGTTGATTAACTGTTGCGTTGCCTGGAAATGGGAGACTCAAAACTAAGCTTAGAACCAAAGATTCTATAGCACTCGAATCTTTGCTTAGAACTATTTTGGGGGGCGGAGAGTGAACACACATAAATAACAACTGAACGGAAAATAGAAAATACATTTCAGTTTTTTTGTTAGTTGGCAATGGAAGTGTTGTATGAAAGCAGTATAACACTTGTGGTCGTGAAGTTGTTCGTTGATATCCTCACGGGTGTGGTTACCTACGGCACTCAGGCTTCAGCCAAACCACACCCGTGAGGATATCAACCTCACTTCCACTCGTGATATATTGCTTAAATCACCACCGATGAGAACGATCCTAATATGACCAGGGTGACAGTGTTTTATGAACTATTATTCCATATTGAGTCGCCTAATATTGGCAGTAAAAATTTGCACATATAAAATAAATATTTATGTGCTTAATGTCTGCTGAATATTTCTCTAACAGGAGGATTATGATGATGTGGCAAATAAGGAAGATGAACTTCAAATGACACCAGGTACGAGTCTGGACTCATACCAGACTAAATTTTCAGGAAATCTTGTGATTTATTTGTTATGAATATAACCTTCTAATTCCCCCATTGAGGATGTACATACAGTAGCCTACCTACAGAGGATTTATGAGACATATATGTTGCTTACCTATGTGATAATACACTTTCTTATTTGAGTTCCACTATTTAGTTGTTTTTTCAGAGGTACAGTAGAAGGCACATTAATGCCATAGCTGTAATGTATTGGGGCGATGTGCTTTTCGTAGTGCAGGGCGTTCAAACTTCAAAACTTTGACTTTGAAATAAGAGACTTTGAAAAAGTTAAATACACCTAGGCTGTGTGCTGCCCAAATATCGACTCGCGTTGTCATGATATCCAGCCAGACAGGTTGCTTCTCTTGTAATACCACTTTGTACCATAGTGGCGCTGTATCTAATATAACTCTATTCAATGAATGACTGATGCATAGTCCAGTGCACATAAAGGCACATTCAACCCAGATAACCCATAATTCACTCTGTGTCCATCTTTACATTTACATATCATTATACATGACAAACCAGCAGTGTAATGGTGCTGTCGCTGGTGAGTTGTCTAGTCTTCATTCCCTGACCTAACTACCTATAAATAATAATAATAATAATAATAATAATAATAATAATAGTAATAATAATCATTTAATGCACAAATAATCAGATAAATTCTGGGCGTATTCTTGGGGTTTATTTCATTTTTCCTCATTACTGTTTTGGTTTTGTTACTGTGTTAGCATGAGTGGTGGATGTGTGCAAACTGCAAAGTCAGTGTAGTTTGTGTTGGTGTAGAAATCTCTAAATATGCATGCAAATAAAGTGTGAATGTGGTGATGAGTGACATGAGCGGGGCTGTGTGGCGGTGTGTGTGTGTGTGTGTGTGTGTGGGTGCGTGGGAGGGGGTGACTGTGGTGGTGGTGGGGGCCTCTGGACCAAAAGCTTGTACATGTTAAAACTCAAGTGGATATACATGCCTAGCAAGTTCTCAATGGCTTGTGGTCTTTCAGTATCCCCAGAGCGGACGACCAGTAATTGAAAAAAAAAATAGAAACCAAAAGAAAAGGGAACTGAAGCAACACCTACAGTATATGCCACCTATCTGTCATCATTAATTTGCTGCCCTCTGTTGATAATAAATAGCATTACAAGACTCCATCTTCAGGTGACGTGAACATATGACATTTACTGAGTACAAGCTGCAGATTGCTATATGCTGTGTGTGTGTGTGTGTGTGTGTGTGTGTGTGTGTGTGTGTGTATGTGTTTGTGTGCATGTGTATGTGTGTGTCTGGGTGTGTGTTTGTGTGTGTGTATGTGTGTCTGTCTGTCTGTATGTTTGTGTGTGTGTATGCATGTGTGCCACCTGCATCCCCCCTCCCTTTCAAGAATCTCTGAGAAGCAGAGACTTCCTAACCACACAGATGCATCTGAGTGTGTGATCATAGATGAGAGTGCTCAGGGGGTGGGATGAGTTTACAGACACTGTATTACCACCAGTTTGACAAATATGGAGCGAAATCTAAACAGCGCCTTCTGATTTGTCACTCAAGTGTTTTTGATGATTTCCTATCTCTCTTCTAATATGGTCACATCGAGTGTGATTGGTGGCTCAGGGAACACAGAGGGTCTAGGTGGGGTGAACACGGCACAGCTGTGTCAGTGAGTTGTGTGGGAGAGCAGAGGTGAGAGCTGTGCTGTCTGCTGAGCCCCAAACTCAGAGCTTTTGCTGGGGGAGATGAAGATGGAGGGCTGCCTGTGGGTCATCCTCCTGGCCTCTGTGGCCCTGACTAAACAAGAAGGTAGGGTATGATTTGCCCAGGAAAACTACAAAATTGAAAACTGATTACTTCAAAAAAAATATTTCCATTTTTTCTATTTCAATTTATGAAGGCAGTGTCCTATTACTGTTGTATGTTACAAAGTGTGTACAAGTGTAATGACTTGTAAAAATTTAGAAAGGGTAAATTAATTTAATTCTTTTTTGTAAAACAAGTTAATATGTTGAAAATATCAATAAATGAGATTGAATATCAAATCTTTGCCTCTTTCTCTTCTCTCTTCTCTTTAGGTACCGTGAGGTTGGTTAATGGTGGCAGTCGCTGCTCTGGGAGAGTGGAGGTTTATCATGAAGGAGAGTGGGGTACAGTGTGTCATTATGACTGGGATGTGAGTGATGCTGCAGTGGTGTGTAGAGAGCTGGGCTGTGGTGATGCTGTAAAAGCTCTGGGTGGTGCTCACTTTGGAGAGGGATCAGGGAGGATCTGGATGTATCGTGTGAACTGTAAAGGATCAGAGTCCACACTGAAAAACTGTAACCACGCTGGATGGCAAGACTGGTTGGGTTATTTTCTCATAGCTCCGATGCTGGAGTCATTTGTTCAGGTATGCAGAACAAATCTATTAAGATATTTAATGTGTTAATTCAGTAAATCACATAGAATGTACAAAATATCAGTCTGTATTATTATTCTACTGCCAATTATAACTACTAATTGCAACTCTGCAATGTTTAATGTGGCTGCACATCACAATTGATTTTCGATTGTGTATGTATGTTTCCCAGTTGATTATTTTGTCTGAACCATCTAAAAGATATCAGCATATAATTGTGGTGCTCTAATCACAAGGAGGTGGTAACATCTTGATATTTGACATCTTTTTTATTACATTTCAAGAAATTCCATTTTATATGATACACTGAAATACATTCATGCAATTCTACATCATACGCTCTGCTTAAGTTCTAAACATTTTCCATGCTTATGTAGGCTGGAAATCCAGTTTGGATTTAAAGATTAATGCTTATGGTTTTAAGTCAGAAAATTTGCTTACAGTTAGATGTAATATCTAAAATGTTATTTGACTCACTCAGTAAATTTCTGCTATGTGTGCAGTGTGTGTGCAACAGAAGCTGGTGTATATTTCTTTCTGTGTCTCACCTTGCATATTTCCTACATGACTTGCAGCCTGCGTGAAATTTTGACATGTATTCAGACACATACACACACTGTAAAACGCTTGTCCTCTAAAGGGACCTACTTCGCTACCAGCTCTCTGTCTCAAAATCAGAGGAGGAAAGTGAAGGGTCAGCTAAATGCAGCCTTTTACCACTTGACACTGTGGAATCAGAGCACACTTGCCAAGCTCTTTTATTGGAGAGAGTGTTTGCTGTTACTCTCCAGTTGTGGACAGAGACAAGAGACCAGCTGTCTGTCTGTGAGGTAGTGTGGCTTTGATGGCAAGGTAGATTTGCCAAGAGCAGTTGTGTCTCATGGAGCAGAGCAAAGGCCACGTAGCCCTACTCTGAGAGTGGAGGTGGAGGGTGGGTGTGGTGTGTAACAATCATTATCACACCAGTCCAAACATCCACCATTTCAAAGGGTGGAGAGACCATGTAGCCACCATTCTCTCACACTTACCATTTTTTTTTCACGATTATTAACCGAGGTTAATATATGGATTTCGCATTTTTTCTTCATCAATGAGGTTAACATGGGGAGGGCTACATATGAGAATGTATCCTTTATTCTACTTTCCAATAGTCATGATCTAGCTCTTATTCCGTAAGTGGTAATGTTTAGTGAACTGTGGTTAATACATGTGTGTGGTTAATACATGGTTAGGTCAATACACAGTTTTATTTTTTTTTAGTCTGCATAAACCATTGACCTGAGGTTTATACATGTTGCGTCTAATATTCAGGAAATGACTGCAGTATTCTCGATGTCAGAGTGGGTCAGCCTAGTTCTCAATGTTGCCTGTTTGAGGACCAGACACTTAGCTTCCAGCCTGCAATATTGAGTCCAACACCTTTGTCAGTATCTCTGTGCATCAGCAGCTGCCAGGGCTGGCCATGCGGGATTGACCTGGGGTCTGACATCCAAGTCTGGGTAGGCCAGTGTGCTAAGGATCCTAGCCCAGGAGTGCTGGAATAAGCACAAGTGAGGAAGAAAGTAATATTTTTTAGGCTACAAGTCAAAGGAAGTCCATGTGAATGTCCTAGGTGATTGAATTGCATGTAGAGACAACCAATGCATGCGTTCCCACAACAACCATTTCTCCATCAGGTGGCAGAGCTATAGTGTGAAAGCCACCCTAGTGGTGTTGTACACCACCATGCTGTGCAGTTCAGCACAACAAACACTGCATATAGCTCTAGCTTGTTGATATGGGGGTGTCTCTGGGCACTCATCCACACATCTCCAGCTGGCCTGGTCTCCAGTCCATCCTTCAGAGCACCTCTGTTAGAGTAAATGTTGCAGAAACATGTGATGGCACATGTGTAGGTCACAATCGTTAGTGCACCAATCCTCAAATTGTTGCGCACTGAGCTGAGCTCTGAGCAGCAGCTGGGGGAAAATGTAATGGATAGTTTGCAATAGTTTGCACACGTGCAGTGGTAGTTTTGTCATTCGTTATTGAGAATCACTGCTGGCAATGGGTATTTTCTCTCTCAGCCAAGAGGTCTAGTCATACAACAACATACAGACACCTTAGCACACACATTGAACTACAGGCAATGCCTGGACAGCATATTTGGGCCATCATTCTGCACTACAGGGAGATGGGCTACTCACAGAGAGAGTAGGTGTGAGTGGACCCATAACGACAGTCTCCTGGGCAGGTGGTAGAGCTGTTGCTGGTTGATGTAAGTGAGGGTGTTGTCTGTCTTTACATGGAAACCCACCAGTCATGTCTAAAAATGTTAATGGTAGAAAGACAGCAAATAGTTTGAGTATGTTCATGTGGAGACGCCTCTGGGCTGTCATCCATACACTGCCCATATAGCATCCTTCTCACATGGCACCCCACCCCATACAGAGGCATCTGTGAAAATCATCACTGAGTGCATGATCTCACCCTTGGGAAAGCCTATGCTCAATACACCAATCAACAGTCAGCATCTTCTGCCTGTCCAATGAGGGGTGGACACAATGGCTACAAAGCCAGAGCACAGCCATATGGCTTTGGGACTACATACATGCAGATGGAAGCAGACATCAGTTAGAAGGGACTTGTGTGAGTGTGGTCAGCACCCACATACAGTACACACACACTCACATGCATATGCACACACACACACACGCACACGCACACTCAGAGCAGTGTGCTCACTAGGCGCACATAGACAATAGGAGAGGAAGTACACACTCAGTGGGCAGTGATCAGTGGGCAACCCTTTATCCAGGAACTTAAAGGTGCCTTTGGTCAAAGCTATCACAGATTGTGGCAGGATGGTGGCACGCATTACTGTACTATGATAGGTACAAGTGGCCACTGAACAGGAAGTCCACATCAGCATTTTGACCACCAGGTAAATGAAGCACAAAGACATGTGCATGCCAGTTTCTCCACCAGGTAGCAGAGCTGTGGTGAATGTAACTCACCCTGTTGATTGCTGTACATCACCATCACTGCGTTGTCATTTTTATTAAAACAAGGCAACTCAACAGCCACACAAAAACACTGTGTTTGCCTCTAGATAGGGAGGCCTCTCTTGCCACTTGTCCTCCACACACCACTGGCCGTCCTACCCTCACACACATCCCTGTTGCAGAGGAGGGAGGCATCTGAGGTCACCACCATCCGGCCGTTCACCAGGCCTAAGGGCACAGCACTGCTCACAGTCTCTGGGGGGTGCAGGTCTATTCAAACCGAGCATCTTATGATGCCCCCTGGGGGATGAACATGCACGGTACTCATGGAGAGCTGCTGTCCAGTCCTAAAAGGCCTCACAGTGACAATGCAGTGTTGTGGAGGGGAAACAACTCACATGTGCAACAGACTGAGTGGTACTGCTGCAGACACTGCATTCAGTGAGCCTAGCAGTCTGGTGTAGGTGCACACTGGTGGCCCCTCTGAGGTGAAATTGTGCCATGCAAGTGCAAATATTTGCCTATTGGTTTGGTGTCATGTACTTGGGATTGAGGCTAAACCCAGTGATTTCAGCCTTTGAGTAGGTGTGAGAGAGCGCTTAACTTGGTTCACCGTTAAGCCTAGCTGGCTAAGGTGACTGAGAGTAGACATGATGGCATGCCCTGTACTAATGCTCACATGTGTTCATAAGGCCCTGCCATTTTTGTCTCACTCTCAGCCAAGGGAGATGATAAGACATGATATGACAAAGTGTCTGGATTAGGACCTGTAGGAGGGGGAGGGGGCAGAGGCAGGGGATCTGAATGAGGCTGAGTGAGCATAGCCTGCTATGAAGCTGCCAATATCAAAGGGCGTGTTTAGCACTGTGTCCTCACAGTGGTCTGTGCAGGTGGCTGCATTGCTGGAGCGGTCCTGCAGGAGAAACTTACTGCAGCCATCTATGAAGACTCAATGCTCATGGAGAACTCTTATGCCCAGTCCACAGAGGCCTCCCAGTGATATTAGAGCAGAGCCTCTTTTTGTCCAGCAGGTTGGAGAGAGTTTGCCATAACTGGATCATGAGGAATCCCATGTCGCAGGCCTGAGCCAGTGCCACTTCATGGCATGTATAGCAAGGTTAAACACCTCTCTCAGCTCAGTGAAGGGCACTGAGGTGAAGGGAGACATCATGAAAGGCATATATCAGCTCTATAATGTGCACCTGCTGCAGGGATGCAGTGTTCAGTGTCCAACCTGACTGGTCCACACAAGCATAAGCCCTCTCAATGAGACAGACAGTGATGCTGAGTGGTTATGAGGGCAGAGTAGACCTGTACTGGCATGTGTAGTGAAAGGCTCTAACAGAAATTCCAGACCTTTTTAGTTAAATCCCAAAAAGCTAGACGTGGTCGCCTGTGCTCTAACACCCTGGTAGGGCATGCCCTGTACTAATGCTCACATGTGTTCATAAGGCCCTGTCATTTTTGTCTCACTCTCAGCCAAGGGAGCTGATGAGGATCCCGTGGGAAACATGTCTGTGAGTTTGGCACAGTTGGCAATGCCTGCTTGAAGTGCGCCCTGATTCTTTCTTTGCACAGCTTCTCCACATAAACATTTACTCACATAAACACAGGGTACACGTTATCTAATTTGTTCACAAGTATCAGTTAGTAAATACAGCCCAACCACCCACAGGTCACAGGACAGTGGGGACAGATGCTGTTTCAAGGGAAATGGTGGGCTGGGGGGACCATAGGAGGCTCTACATGGAGCATACATGAAGACTTTGCGTTGTTTTCATCAGAGAGGTAGCAGTGATTCGTTTTTACTCTATAAGTGAAGTCCTAAGCTGAGAGCCCTCAAATTTGTGCAGACTGCACCAGACACCCTCAACAGAGGTGACAAGATAGCCTTCACAGTTACATGACATGTGCGGTCTGCGTGAAGATAGACAAAGTCACCAACATCAACTAACTTATGGGGATCTTACCCTGAGAGGATTTACACTTCTCACTGTGATGATTCATCAGCCACTCAGCATATTGCAGACATATAAGCTTCTGGTCAGATAACTTCAACTGACTGCTGTTGAGTTGCTGCGTCCACATCTCTTGGGTGCACAGGCCACCTGAGCAAATTCTAGAGTTCAAGCAAGCTGTTGCTGTGGCTAGATGCCTCGCTGACACAGGGCCACCATGTGGCTGCTCTCTGAGTAGCTCCTCCTCCAACTCCTGTGCTGCCTTTTCCACAAAAGGGTTTTTTGGGGGATTCTTGGCCCAGCCAAGCTCCAAAGAAATCCTGTGCTGGGGTAGAACAGCATAGGCTACAAGGGCCTTGAAGGCAGCGACTGGATCTGTTCGGACCACGGCAAATGGTCCGTCTAGAGGGCGTAGCTCCATACATATCCTGATGAGTCTATCACATAAAGTCTGGGTACTCTCATCCTCCATGAACATGGCCACAGTAAAGAATGTCACATACTGTTATTATTATTATTATTATTATTATTAACACTAACTGGCACGCCTGCTTCATAACATCTGCAGCGAAGGTGACACCAATGGCAGCATGACCCAGCTTATAACCCAGTGACCCAGTTTATAACCCTATTGAGGTCAAAGGCAAAAATGTATCTGTCCACTGTCTTCAAGGGCTGGTTTGTTCTGGAATGGCTAAGCTGTAAGTGTGAAGCAGTCAAAAAGCCAAGATGTCCAAACTGGACAGTAAGCAGCTGTTGCAGCTGACAAAATTAGATGGGAGAAGAGCCTTAGCAGCCACATGTCGGACAAACCTTCAGAACCTGCTTGCTCTAGAGAGGAAAGTAGACACTTGGGGGGAATTTGAGTAGAGGATGATGCGTGCGTGATGGTGCCTGTAAAAGGTGTCAATGTATGGTGACTGGCAGACTTAGACAGCATGGACCCGAGGTTGTGCAGGCTCCATAAACTCAATGGGAGGTAGTTCATCAGGGGGAGGCTCATGATAAGCAGCTGCTTCCTCAGGCTCATTGTCGAGCACAGAAATTATGTGTCTGGCTTTGAGCATGAATTTACGGTCCTGCTTTGGTAAGAACTTGTGCTGAGGTAATGTGTGTCACTTGTTTGCAGATGGGGCAAGATTTTGTATAGGTGTCAGTTCTGATGACATTTTTGGGGAGGAACCATAAGGGGGCTTGAGTGGGCATGGCTTGTCGTATGTCAAGTCTGAGGCAGCTGTCCGCATTACCTTGGCATAATCGGCTGAGCGGATTTATTAAGGAGAGGGTTTGTGAAATCTTAGGATTTGTGGATGCCAAGGTGCATGTGCGTAACTTGGTGCCATAGCATTGCTTGATGAGCTTGGATAACTCAGGGTGGATTAAACGTTGCCAAGATGACAAATTTCTGAAGCGATGGGGATAGCTCTTCTTCCTGTGCTACATGCTCCCTGTGGTGGGTTAAAACATTGGCTTAGAGGAGGCAGTCCTCTGTGAATGCCATAAAGCGCTGAAATAAATCTTCAGCTCACTCAATAACCTGAGCGCCAGTAGACTGAAAACCATAGTGTAGTCTAATTGCTGGGCTGCTTTCTGTGATTTTCGCTTAGAGCATCCCTGCTGGAGTAATTGTTGCAGAAACATTACCAGTGACTGAATGGTTGTCATTCATTATTGAGAACCACTGCTGGCAATGGGTATTTTCTGTCTCAACCAAGAGCTCTAGTCACCACACAGATGCCACAGCTCTACTACCACACGTGTACTCTGCCAAATACAAGCAATACAAACAGCTTATCCAGACCATCATTCTGCACTGCAGGGAGGTGAGCTGCTGAGTGGACCTATACCAGCAGTCTCCCTCCCAGGTGGAGGACCTAACCCAGAGTGAACACCCTCTCACTGGTTGATGTAAGTGACGATCGTGGTGTTGACCAGAGTTCAAGAGCTTCATTCCCAAACTGGTGAGGAGTGATGGGCAGAGGAGCCCTTTGCAGGAGGAGCAAGAGAGGGGATGTCTGCCATTGTGGGTCCAACCTTGAGGACCTGTAAGAAGGGGAGGAGGTGGAGGCTAAGTGAGCTGCTAGGAGGCTGACTGATATCAGGGGAGTGTTCTTCACAGCCCTAACATTGCAGGTAGCTGTACTGCTAGAGCTGCACTGCAGGGGAAAATCAGCTGTCTATTCAGCCATTGCAGGGCAGATAGGAAATCCCACAGCCCTACGCCACATTCAGTGAAAAGTTCTCACGTGACTATGTGTCAAATCCAGGACTGTGTGGTTGATTGTGTTCACATATCACAGTGCAGGAGTGCAATATATGGTGGTCCAGCCTAGCGCAGTGGAGGCAGACATCAATTAGAAGGGACTTGTGTGAGTGTGGTCAGCACCCACATACGGTACACACACACTCACATGCATATGCACACACACGCACACTCAGAGCAGTGTGCTTAGCAGGCACACATAGACAGTAGGAGCGGAAGTACACACTCAGTGGGCAGTGATCAGTGGGCAAGCCTTTATCCAGGAACTTAAAGGTGCCTTTGGTCAAAGCTATCACAGATGGTGGCACGCATTACTGTACTATGATAGGTACAAGTGGCCACTGAACAGGAAGTCCACATCAGCATTTTGACCACCAGGTAAATGAAGCACAACAGACATGTGCATGCCAGTTTCTCCACCAGGTGGCAGAGCTGTGGTGAATGTAACGCACCCTGTTGACTGCTATACATCACCATCACTGTGTTGTCATTTTTATTAAAACATTGCAACTCAACAGCCACACAGAAACACTGTGTGTACCTCTAGATAGGGAGGCCTCTCTTGCCACTTGTTCTCCACACACCACTGGCTGTCCTACCCTCACACACAGCCCTGTTGCAGAGGAGGGAGGCATCTGTGGTCACCACCATCTGGCGGTTCACCAGGCCTAAGGGCACAGCACTGCTCACAGTCTCTGGGAGGTGCAGGTCTGTTCAAACCGAGCATCTTATGATGCCCCCTGGTGGATGAACATGCACGGTACTCATGGAGAGCTGCTGTCCAGCCCAAAAAGGCCTCACAGTGACAATGCAGTGTTGTGGAGGGGAAACAGCTCACATGTGCAACAGACTGAGTGGTACTGCTGCAGACACTGCATTCAGTGAGCCTAGCAGTCTGGTGTAAGTGCACACTGGTGGCCCCTCTGAGGTGAAATTGTGCCATGAAAGTGCAAATATCTGCCTGTTGTTTTGGTGTCATGTGCTTGGGGTTGAGGCTAAACCCAATGATTTCAGCCTTTGAGTAGGTGTGAGAGAGCGCTTATCTTGGTTCACCATTAAGCCTAGCTGGCTAAGGTGACTGAGAAAAGTGTCTGGATTAGGACCTGTAGGAGGGGGAGGGCAGAGCAGGGATCTGAATGAGGCTGAGTGAGCATAGCCTGCTAGGAAGCTGCCAATATCAAAGGATGTGTTTAGCACTGTGTCCTCACAGTGGTCTGTGCAGGTGGCTGCATTGCTGGAGCAGCCCTGCAGAGGAAACTTACTGTAGCCATCTATGAAGACTAAGTGCTCATGGAGAACTCTTATGCCCAGTCCACAGAGGCCTCCCAGTGATATTAGACCAGAGCCTCTTTTTGTCCAGCAGGTTGGAGAGAGTTTGCCATAACTGGACCATGAGGAATCCCATGTCGCAGGCCTGAGCCAGTGCCACTTCATGGCATGTAGAGCAAGCTTAGACACCTCTCTCAGCTCAGTGAACATTGAGGCTTCATGAAGTGCATGTATCAGCTCTATGATGTGCACCTGCTGCAGGGATGCAGTGTTCAGTGTCCAGCCTGACTGATCCACACAAGCTTAAGCCCTGTCAGCAGGACAGACAGTGATGCTGCATGGTTATGACAGCAGGGCAGATTCATTGTCATATTGTGGAAGGTGAGGTAGGTGACCCCCATCTCCCCCATATGCAGTTGGGAGGAAAACCTGATCTTGTCCACTGCTGGGGGGAAGGTGGAGTAGACCTGTACTGGCATGTGCAGTGAAAGGTTCTCGCAGGAATCCCAGACCTTTTTGGTTAAATCCCAAAAAGCTAGAAGTGGTTGCCTGTGCTCTAACACCCTGGTAGGGCATGCCCAGTACTAATGCTCACATGTGTTCATAAGGCCCTGCCATTTTTGTCTCACTCTCAGCCAAGGGAGCTGATGAGGACCGTGTAGCAAACATGTCTGTGAGTTTGGCACAGTTGGCACCCTGTTTCTTTTTTTACACAGCTCCACATTTCATAATTCAGTTCAGGGGGTGTCCTATGCTCACTTTTTTAACAAATGCATTATAGTGGTATAGTGACCAAAGTGTGATTTACCTGCCAAGAGAGTCAGACTCACACAAAAACATGGTAAAAGTTATCCAATTTATTCACTTATTCAAGAATCAGTTAATAAATACAGCTCAACCACCCGCAGTGGAGACAGATGCTATCTCAAGGGGAATGGTGGGCTGGGTTGGAGGATTGGAGGCTCTACATGGAGCATACACCAAGACTTTGTGCTGTTGTCATCAGAGAGGTCGTCGCGGCTGGTGGCAGGCACTTTGTCGCAATCACTGGTTTTTACTCTATAAGTAAAGTCCTGGGCTAAGAGCCCTCAAACTTATGGCATGCCATATCAGTGTAGTCTGGTGGGTTGCGGCTGGCAAAATCAGATGGACACTTGGAACCTGCTTGCCCTAGAAAGAAAAATGTAGACACTAGGGGGCTAGCAGAGAATTCACCTCAGCACAATTTCTCATAGGCTTGCACGCAAAGCATGCTGTCAGTCAGGACACATGCTCTGTGTGATGACTGGATGATATATGGGCCAACGTGTTTGACAGCTGCAGCAATGGAGAGAGCTTCAATTTCACAGGGCAGCCATGTCACCTGGTGGCTACGCAACTTAGCACTGAAGTAGCCAGCGAGAGCAAGCTGTTGTTGCGTATGATATACAGGGTAGCGGCTACGCCAGGTCTCCTCACAACACCATCAGAGACGATCCATAACTGGTCATCGTGGTGCTGTGACTGAGCGTCTGGAGGGGAGGGACTCTTTTACCTCATTAAGGCACAGTGTAGTTCATTGGTCCACACAATGTTTTCCAGTGGAGCGAGTAATGCAGAACAATGTTGGATCGTGCTGGCCATCACCTTGACAGCGCCAATGAAGGACTTCATGCTGCTTACTGTCTTCGGTGTTGACACCTGACTTGTGTGCAAGAGGTAATTGGTAGAACGTGTCAAGTCTGTCATTGTCAGGTGTTTCCATCGAGCATTTGACATATGGTACTGTCCACATCAGGCATTAGGGAGATTGGGGTTTGAAATATCGACCAGCATCAATTAAAACAGTCACTAAACAATAACCACCATTTGATATCCTGACGAAGGACAGGTTCAGGCATTAAACTCTTAAACCCTGGGCATCCCAAAAACCCCAAGCTCTCTAGCTCGTCAAACTTTTGTTGTAATTCTGTGTGTTTGTCCCTACCATACAAGGATAAGCAGCCTTTGTGCTGGGGAGATTCGACAAGGCCCATGTTCACTTTAGCTTAGAATGTGAGCTATGTGAGCTATGTATGCTGACACTCCGACGGCGGGCTGCCACTGGTGGTCCACTGGCAATTTGCTTGTCTGTTCTCTGGCAGTCCACCTCTATTTCACCATATGTGGTATTTTGTCTGGGAAATACCATATATGAAAACCAGCAGCGGTGGTCTACTGGCATTTAAATGAATAATTAAATAAATATAAATTTATTTCTACAGAAAGAGATCTGGACCCCCGCAATGTTCAGCATAAAGTTACGCCCTTGATGGTCACTGCATCCTCAAATAGTCCCCATCTGACTGCATGGAGACACATGATAGTGAGGGCTCTTACACTGCTGACAGGATTTAGCATGTTCAGCAGCAGGGGAAAATGTAAAGGACTGTTGATGCAGACATTTGAATGCATGCAGCGGTGGGTTGTCCTTCATTATTGAGAACCACTTCTGGCAAATGGTATTCTGGTAAATGATCTGACCCTGCATATAGTTGTGGTCTGGGCATGAGAGACTGGGGTTAGGAGGTGACTGTTGCCTGACCAGAGTCCAAGTGCAGGTAGTGCTTCACACTCAAACCGGCGTTATCAGGAGTGAGGTGCAGAGGGGCCCTTTGGAGAAGGAGCGGGCCACCTTCATGCTGGCTGCTTATTGAATGGCTGGATGGTCTTACTGACTGAACCCCCATGAACACATCATTTACCACTTCAGTGTTGTCAGTCTCATGTCAGTGAAACCCCAACAGGAACTAAACTGCTCATTACCATATGGTGTCAGTACTGTCAGCTCTGTCTCAAAGCAGTGCACGTTAGACCTGTGCTAGCTAGCTAGCTGTGCACTGGATCAAATACATCCAACTGAATATTTAAAAATGGCCTTCAGGCTCCTTGAACAGAGGGAAGTGTGTTGGACATTGCTCTTCTGAGGGTGCTTGTACATTCTGCAATTGGTCGAGTGACGACTGAAAGAGGATGCTGGTTATCTATATAACCCTGGTTCTCCAACAAAAACTCTGGGAGTGAGAGTGAGATTCTCATATTTAAAGGTACACTACGCAAGAATTTTAAGTCAATTTACTAGCTTTGTAGTTACTTTTATTGTTAAATGGCTCATTACAGGGTGAATGAAGGCCCTTGCAAGATGGCAGCCTTTCATATCCTTTTGTTTGTAAACAAATCCATGTTTTGGCGAGAATTATAAATTGTAACCAATGTTTCAAATTATTGCCAATGCAGCATATGAACCGACAATTATAATTTTCGTAGGAATATTTGACTGACAAGGTCATGAACACAATTTCATAGGGCTTATGTGTGAGATACTTTTGGCTTCATCCTGCAGCAGGATGACATTGGCATCTTGCAAGTGCTATAAATTCACAAAAGGCCACAGGAAGAGCAGAGAAAGCTTTTGATCGCCCCATGTCACTTACTCATCAAAGTGACTGCAAAGCTGGAAAATTAATCCTAAAACAGCAACAAATCTTGGATAGTGCCCCTTTAATTGATACATAAAGTTTTAATAACAATCAGCAGAAAAAAAAATATTTCTGATCTCATCCTAGATGCTCTGAGGTTGAGACTAATGTTAATTACAGAATTTACAGGTAATGGGGATGTTGTGTTGGTAAGTAAATAACTTGGATGACAGGACTCGAAGGTTTGGAGAATGTTCACTTGTATGGAGACGTTGGCACGTTTAAGTAAAGTTCCAGTCGGAGTGTAATCTAAGTACTGCTACTTCTGTTTCACTTACCATGTCTGCATCAATGCAATACAAACACAAGAAAAAAAAAGATTTGTCATATTTAAGCACTCCCAATACATCATCTTTATTCTTCCCCTAGATGCTATGAAGCTTGTAATGGCAACAGCCGCTGTTCTGGAAGAGTTGAGGTTCTCCACAGAGGACAGTGGGGCACAGTGTGTGATAACGGATGGGACCTGCATGATGCTGCAGTGGCGTGTAGAGAGCTGGGCTGTGGAGAGGCTATAGAATCTCTCAAAGGTGCTCAGTTTGGACAGGGAGCGGGAGAAATATGGATGAGTGATGTGGAGTGTGACGGGTCTGAGTCCTCGGTGAAAGACTGCAGGTCACAGAGATGGGGGGCAGAAAACTGCACTCATAATCATGACGTAGGAGTCATCTGCACAGGTAACGTGACAGCAACTAATGCTAATTCATTTAATTGTAGGCATTTTTACACACCACATATGGTCATAATCATATGATTTAAACATCACCGTTAGTCACTGTGTGAAACTTGGGCCATATTGTAATATAACATATTGAAATAAAACATTCTGCTCTGAACCACAACTGCCCACATCAGAAAGATGACAGCAAGAGGTAGAATAGATTTTATTGGATTCATGATAGTAACATGCAAAGCACTTTCACTACTTTTGTCTCCTTTTAGATGCTCTGAGACTGAATGGGAGTAGTCGCTGTTCTGGAAGAGTTGAAGTTCTCCACAGTGGACAGTGGGGCACAGTGTGTGATAATGGATGGGACCTGAGTGATGCTGCAGTGGTGTGTAGAGAGCTGGGCTGTGGAGAGGCTATAGAAGCTCTCAAAGGTGCTACGTTTGGACAGGGAGCAGGAAGGATTTGGATGAGTGATGTGGACTGTGAGGGGTCTGAGTCCAGAGTGAAGAACTGCAGATCACAACGATGGGGGGCGAAAAAGCTGTGGGCATCATCAGGATGCAGGAGTCGTCTGCTCAGGTGGGCCAACTGGACATAATTATAATTCAGTCGATCATAGGAATGATCACATCAAATTACCATAATCTGACTCATTTTTTCACGACTATGTGAAGTGGCAAGGTCATTGATACAACCGCACAGATGTCATTTAAATGTATGTGTTGCAAAACATAAGTATTATACAGCTAAGAAAATGTAAAATTGTAGGAGTCAAACTGGTTGGCCCTTCCCACTGCTCTGGGAGAGTGGAGCTGCTTCATAAGGAGACCAGACACACAGTGTGTGATGCTGCCTTTGACTGGGAGGATGCAGAGGTTGTGTGTCGAGAGCTGGGCTGTGGGCCTCCTGTAGAGGTGTTGGGAGCAGCTGCATTTGGAGGGGGAGAGGGCCAGGTGTGGTCAGAGGAGATCCAGTGTGGAGGAAACGAGACTCACATTCAGCTCTGTAAAACATCTCCTACACCCTCACACAACTGCTCCCACAAGAATGATATTGGACTAGTTTGTAGAGGTAATCTATAAGATTTGAACATTAGGTGGGTTTCCATTCAACTCATTTGCGTTTCATATTCACGTTAATGAAAATTCAGGTCAAGGAATTTGCGCAATGGGAATCTTCTCCCATCAACTGTGTAATGTGAATAAAAAATGACAGTAGCCTGATCTAGTGACTTAAATCTAGAGACTAAAACTTAATGCCGCCAGAAACATGGTAAAGGCAAATATAAGATAATTAAATAGCCTCTATTGACTTTAATCGCATTTGCAATGTTTGTATCACTATTAATCCACCCCTCTCAAGCAAACTGAATTAATGTTCGTGTTAGGGGACTGACGCAACTGGTGTTTACAACTGAGGATTTGTTATTCACATAACTGAAATGTGTATTAAAAAGTTGGATGGAAATACATCTACTCAAGATTATTATTGATCGTTATTAATTCTATTGACATTTAATTGAGACAGTAATCAATGAATAATATGTCTGTTTCATCATTCTCACAGATTCTGTTAGGTTGGTGGATGGGGCCAGCAGCTGTGCTGGGAGACTGGAAGTTCATCGTAAAGGAGAGTGGGGCACAGTGTGTCACAGTGGATGGGACCAGTTTGACACAGCAGTGGTGTGTAAAGAGCTGGGCTGTGATGATTATATAGACTACGACAAGGATGAAAAGTATACAGAGGGACCAGGAAGAGTCTTGATAACTGATGTTGGCTGTAAGGGGTGGGAGACAAGACTGAAAAACTGCACTCAAAAGGAACTAGAAGAGCAGACATGCAAACTTCAGGACAGTGTTAGAATCACATGCTCAGGTAGGAGAACTCAGAAGCATTCTGTTTATGATTTATATATGTGTGACATAATGCAAAGTATAAATTATTTTTATTGTATTGCCACACAGGACACAGAGCTCCCATACTTGTGAACGGGTCTCATCAGTGTTCGGGCAGACTGGAGGTGGTCCATGGGATCACCCGGAGAACAGTGTGTGATGCTGCTTTTGACCGGCAGGATGCAGAGGTTGTGTGTCGAGAGTTGGACTGTGGGGCTCCTGTAAAGGTGCTGGGAGCAACTGTATTTGGAGAGGGAAAGGACCCGGTGTGGTCAGAGGAGATCCAGTGTGGAGGAAATGAGACTCACATTCAACTCTGCCCAACATCTCCTCTGAAGTTCAACTGCTCTCATGACAGGGATGTGGGGATAGTTTGCTCTGGTAAGAACCTGTGTTCTTGAAAATTATATAAAATTATAAAAATGAAATTATAGTAACGCTCATAAAAATATTATAAAGACATTTATGCATAAAATTATTCTCAATTCTACACTTTACTACCTCAGTATGTGATTTTGTGTTTATTTGACTGCTATCTCTGATCATTTCACTAAAACTCCATCATTGTCTTTTCCCTCTCCAGGATACGCTGATGCCAGATTAGCAAATGGCAGTGACTCCTGCTCAGGCCGAGTGGAGCTCAAGTACCTCAGAGAGTGGGGCACAGTGTGTGATGCATCCTGGGATATGAGGGCCTCCAGTGTGCTCTGCCATCAGTTGAACTGTGGGAGTGCTGTGGCTGTTGTGGGGGCAGAGTGGTTTGGTGATGGGAGTGGAAGCATCTGGCCTGATGTGTTTGACTGTAAGGGGAATGAAACTGGTCTCTCAGACTGTGGAATCTCCTCATGGCGTCGACCTGCCTGCTCCCATAGACAGGATGCTGGAGTCATCTGCTCAAGTGAGTACAAGAGAAAGAGAAAGAGAAAAAAATGTCTGAACCTATCATTTACTTTATTAAACACAATTTAGTTAATGACTGAATTGGACTGAATTATATGTACAGATTCCTCCTTCCCCCTACCCAATGGAACGGTGCGCTTGTCTGGAGAGAAGAACTGTGAGGGAGTGGTGGAAGTTTACGTCAGTCAGAGGTGGAGGAGAGTTCTGCTGAACTCCTGGAGTCAGTCTGAAGCCTCAGTGGTGTGCAGACAGCTGGCCTGTGGTTCTGCTGTTGGGTTCCCTGGTTCTTCTGACACACAGGGTGATGAGTGTGTCTCAGGGATCCGCTGTTCTGGACATGAGACTCATCTGGGAAACTGCAGTGCTCCACAGATACTAAACTGTACTTCTAGTCAGCAGGTGACCATCAGCTGTTCAGGTGGGGACATTACAAAGTCTACCAGTGATCCTGTAGCACAACTATGAATTCAACTCTTCTATTCAGTTCTATTGTTTTCATGCATCTCTTTTCCCCACGTCAGGCCATCAGCCAGTCAGGCTGAAAGGATCCAGAGGAGACTGCGCTGGCAGGCTGGAGGTTTTCCACAACGGCTCATGGGGGACTGTGTGTGATGACTCCTGGGACATGGATGATGCCCAGGTAGTATGTAGACAGCTGCAGTGTGGCACAGCCCTCAGTGCTGAAGTACCCACATCCTTTCCTCCAGAAGATTTGGCCATCCTGCTGAGTGAGGTTGGCTGCAGGGGAGACGAGACCAGCCTGTGGGAGTGTCCCTTAAAAGACTGGGGGCGACACGACTGTTTACACAAAGAGGATGTGTGGGTCATGTGCTCAGGTACAAACACCATATGGTATCATCCTCACTGAGATACATCCTCACAACAGTGGTTTAAATATCTGATTTCCTACACCCCCAACTATGCATCAGTGCGTGAAGATTAAAACAGTCTTAGTCAGTGGTTCTCAAACTTCAGAGGGTGTGTAATTGTAAAGGTCCGGCAAAGTGAAAAGAGTGTTAAATATTGTTATTGCAAACCAAATAATAGTAGTTTACATATCTCACAAACATCTGACTATTTTTTTGGTGTATGATCTGATCATAGGTTAAGAAAGGCAAGAGACACATAAATTATCTGTTGTCCCAGGGTTCATTCAGCTGAAACAGACCACAGACAGTCGTGGGCCATGCAAAGGTCTAATAGACATCTACTACAATGGCACCTGGGGAAACTTATGTTTCAGTGACATGGATAAAAACACAGACTCTATGATTTGCCATCAATTAGGCTGTGGAGAGCATAAAAAAACTATTGAAAGACTCCAACTAAAGCCACGAGATTGAGCCTTCCTCACTGTAGGAAGCACGATACACACCTTGAGCAATGCAGACCTCTTAAGTGGGAAACAACCTGTAGGACGGTTGCTGATATAGAGTGTGAAGATAAGGTTGGTTATGCTATATTTGTATATTTATATTTTTTATTATTAAAATATTAATCTCTTTAGTAGTACGTTGACTCTTTTTATATTCTTGGATTTTATGGCTTTATTTTGACACAGGATCTGAAACGAATACAACAACCATACAAAAAGACTGGGTTAAGGAATGTCCAGGTAAAATCAATGTCTTTGGTTTTACTGGTCTAACACAATACCGTGTGTGTGTGTGTGTGTGTGTGTGTGTGTGTGTGTGTGTGTGTGTGTGCGTGTGTGTGGTATTCTATTGTGTGTGTCTGTGTTAGTAGTGCTTATCAAGATTTCATCATCTTTCTCCTCTTCTAGGTGCTCAAAAGCTGAGGCTGGTTGGTGGTTCCACTAAGTGCTCAGGGAGGGTGGAGGTGCACCTGCAGGGAGAGTGGGGGACGGTGTGTGACGACTCCTGGGACAAGAGCGACGCACAGGTGGTCTGCAGGCAGCTGGACTGTGGAGAGCCCAAGGCTGTAGGGGGGGAGCAGGGCACATTTGGGAGGGGAAGTGGCCCCATCTGGCTGGACGAGGTGAACTGCACAGGCCATGAGGACCACCTGTGGGAGTGCTGCCGCGCCCCTCTGGATCAGAGTGACTGCATCCATAAGGAGGACGCCTGGGTCAACTGCACAGGTGGGAGAGCAATGAGATGATGTTAACCACATTTAAAACACATGAAGCAACAGATGAACTCTCTGAAAAATATATATTTTTGCTCTGTAGCTGATTCATAACACATTAAAACATGCAATTAATGTGAATTTTTCTCTTTTCCTCTCTCCAGGGCCTCCACCACCTCCCACCACCCATCCTCCAGTCCCCTCAGTGACAGCCAAAGCTCCTCTATGTGAGCCTGTCTCTCCAGCGGCTGCAGCGGCTTTGGGGCTCCTGTTCCTGCTGCTGATGGGCTCGCTGGCTGTGCTGGTGGGGCAGAACAGGTCACTCAGGAGAGGTGCTGCAACATCTTACATATTTCAACATCCGTTTTTCATGTGATTTCTGCTTTATGATTTACCATATTCCTTTCTATAAAAGTCAGTTAGAAAAGGTCATGTTCCTTTGTATAAAGGTTAGTTTTTTTAATGATGTCAAATAATTTTGAAACTGTTATAGTAAAGTATTACAGACTTTAAATTAAAATTAAATGTATTAAATTCATGTTTTAATGAGATATATGTTAGTATATGAAATACTGTTATGGGAGTCAATACCTTCCACCCTGCAGCTCTCTCCAAGAGGAGGCACATGGCACTGAGTGAAGCTGTTTATGAGGAGCTGGACAACAGACTGACCAGAGCCAGTTCCTCAACACGTCATCAGAGAGGTGAGAGGTCAACAGGCTCGGTTTATGTGTACCTCCAACACACAAGCTATGCTACTCACACCACTGAGGCTAAGTGTAGACAAACATGTACTGTAAATACATATCACACACTGAGGGCACAAATACACCATTGGCAGAATGCCTGAATGAGTTCTTAGGTCTGTGACATAAAAGTATGTTTTGAGTTATGTGCCCCTACTGATAAGAATCTTTAGTGAAGGTTGGAGTGAAACTTATTAGCGCTTCTTATTTTGAGATCAGAACAGAAAACCACACCGGTCTCACAGCTGCATCAAAAGACAGCACAGGAGCTCACGGTAAAGAGGAGGAGAATCATAACTGCCAAACCACAGTGTGCATCTGTGGTGTTTCCAAGAACTTGAGCAAATTATTAAGAACACACAAACAGCAATGCATGTATACCAAGTGTGTTGGTCTACATGTCATAGTGTATCTGCAGACATTCACAATCAGTACACTGTAAGGTTATGTTTGTTTAGGTCACTTAATGTGACACAGTTTTCGAATTTCCCTTCCAACAGCACGCATCCTGTCTGATGGTCAGAATTCCTGGTATGAAGACGTGCAGGAGGACGAGAGGAGACCCATCTCAGGTAGGGGGATGAGAGGGCGTCTGTTGCCTATCGGACAGATTCCTGTTGGTGTCTGATACTGATGTCTCTCTCTGCACTTTTCCAGCTGCTTCTCTGAGAGAACCAGCGGCGGAGTACTACGATGATGCGACTGCCGATGATGAGACAAGGCTGGGTGATATGTTGACAGGTTTGTGGCTGCTTCGCTAGCTATTTAAAACATTCGGGGCTATAGACTAGAAGTTAGTCCTTTTTGTGTGGGGGTCAAAGTAGGGATGCACAAATGAAGAAGATACGATTGTAGAGGCTAAATAGCGGGTTTTGTGCAATTTTAGTCAGAAAGAGAACGGTGTGAATATGCTACCAGAAAACATGTTCTTATATTAATTAGGCTGTGAAGATCATGCAGGTGCGCATTGAAGTACGATGAAGAGATTTAGCCCATCGGGGGATCTGGGATCCCCGAGAAATTTTATAATATTCTGTCGGACACATGTTTTCTGACGTAACTTCAGACAAAGAAATAATATGCCTTAGTGAATCCAAGAAAACAATGTTCTCATGCGTTATTTAACATCGCGACTAAAGTGGGCCAAGCTTTATCCTATTTTCTATATATATAAATAAACAGAATGAACCCGTGAGACTGGGTGAAACAGTCTTCCTCTCTCTCGTCCTAACTCAACAGAGGATATTCCTCCTTCGACCGGACAAGTGTAGCCTATTGCTTGTTGTCTTAGTGAATTAGCAACCTCACCAAACTGTCGATTTGGATAACGTCCGCCTCTGTTGGTATTACAAAATGCTAATCCGCTCAAAATGTATCTCAAACTTTCACAGACAATGCATTCGCGTCGCGTCATCACTAACCGATGCATAGAATCGCGTTATATTTTCCACCTGGACTTAAGGCGCTGTGAAAGTGAAGTTCGCTTCACGTTAGGATTGAACATCCCCATGACTATAACCTAGGCTACTATGCCCACGCTTAATTCCTAACATAAAACAGCCTAAATCGAGACTGCCAAAGCAAATTGATGAACATATTGTCGTGGATAGCATTTTTTATTTTGAAAATCGGTCTGATGAACATCTGGTTTTAACGTAGTTTCAGACTGAAGGAAAAGGCCTATCGTTATGGCTCACGTCGGATCATTCCGAATAGTGTTTTCTAATTCTGATTAATGTACTACCAATATACCTGTATACCTATGTACTATAAGGCTACTATCACCACTTCTAGTACTACATTTTCATTTCATTTATTTACGATTACCATTATTATGATAAACTGCGTGTTGCTGTTTTCTAGCAGGCTATGAATAAATATGGAGGTAAATAATCACATGCATGAATGTATTACAGATATAGGAGCCTTGTTGTTTGGTTCGGGAGAGACAAAGACAGACGTGCAGTCAGAGGACTACGATGATGTTGATGACGTCACGAGCGGGGAGAAGTCATCTGAGGTGACTGGTGAGTGAGATCAAAGCAAAGCAGCAGCTGGAACAGAGACAGAAGCTGACTTTGATCATTTGTAAAGGAGGAGTTAGCAAATGAACACCAAATAAAAAAAATAGGTACTTACTTATTAACACATTTTAATACATGATTTTTGTGTTTGACTGAAATGTTTAATAATGTACAATACTTGCTATTTACTCTTGGTATTTCCGGTATCATTTATGGCAAAGACACAAATTTTTACATTTTGGAATGGTTTGGAATACGATTATCTTAAATTGTAATGTTTTTATTGTTTTTTATTGTTGGCCTAAATAACTTTTCAACCATCCTTCCACAGACTACATAGACAACACAGGATACGATGATGTGGGAGAAAGTGATGAAACGCTCATCTCAGGTAGGGAGTACAGCCATGAGAACTTGGATCAGTGGAAACTCACACTATTCTTTTATGGGCAATGCTATGAAAAGTGGATTTTTTAGTCATATACACAACATCAATAAATGTCTTGAAATTTGTATATGTGAAAAATTATATGACATTTGAGGCTTTGCTGTATTCACCTGTGGAGGTGCATTAAATACTTAAATAACTGCTAACTGTAGACTGTTATTCTATTATGGTGTATATAACCTAGAGTTCTAATGAGAGTTAACATAGAGATGATGGCTGCATGATTGAATGAGAGGATTTTTATCAACAGAGTCTGTGAGAGAGGAGGGGCTGGAGTATTATGATGACATCACCACTGATGAGAACGATCCAGAAATGACCAGGGGTGAGTCTGTGTTTTATGAACTATTATGTCATAGTGTATTCACAGTATAGACTTGCACATATAAAATTAAATATCTCTGTACCAGTCTGTTTATGTGCTTAATGTCTGCTGAATGTTTCTTTAACATCAACAGTGGTCGAGACAAATCATTCCAATAAGGAACAGGAGGATTATGATGATGTGGGAAATAAGGAAGATGACCTTCAAATGACAGCAGGTATGAGACTGGACTCTTAGTTTTCATGTTGAAACAGCACAAATAATCTGCTAAATTTTCAGGAAATCTTGTGATTTATTTTATTTGTAAAAATGTTAATGTGTTAAACTCACATATGCGCTGTGCTGCCCAAATATCCACTAGTATTGACATGATATCCAGCCAGAGACAGGCCGCCCCTCTTGTAATACCACTTTGTACCACAGTGGTGCTATATCCAACATGACTATAATCAGTGGGAGACTGCAGATTTCAGAGTGTATGAAGGCACATTCTGACCAAATGACCCATAATTCCCACATATTTATATTGCAGGGAAGACAGCAAGCCATCCTCAGCAGTATAATGGTGTCATTGCTGGTGAGTTGTTCAGTTTTCATTCCTTTCCAGTTCTAACTACCTGTACCACTACTACTACTACTAACACTACTACTACTATTAAAACTATTAGATTTTATTAATTTTATATAAAAATAATTGAATGCACAAATAATCAGCTAAATTCTGAGGTATTCCTGTGGTTTATTTCATTTTCCTTAGTACTATTAATTCTACAATTTTTGAGGTGACAGTGAAATATAAGGCTATAATCCCCCCATTGAAGCTGTACATATGGAGGATTCATGTGGCATATTCAGTATTTAATTTGATGATGGTACACTTTGTTGTTAGATTCCCATTGTTTAGTCTTCTTTTCATCTATACAGTGAATGGTACATTAATGTGATAGCTGGAATGTATTGGGGCTATGTGTGCTTTTCTTAGTGTAGAGCTTTCAAAAGTGACTGTGACTGTGAAGAAGTAATGTAATGTCAAAGTCACCTACACTCTGTGCTGCCCAAATATCCACTCACACTGGCATGATGTACAGCCAGACAGGCCGCACCTCTTGTAATACCACTTTGCACCACAGAGGCGCTGTATCCAACACGAGTCTATTCAGTGACAGACTGATGCATAGTCCAGTGCACATGAAGGCAAGTTCAACCCAAATTACCCATAATTCACTCTGTGTTCATCTTTATATAGCAGTGGTGAAGACAGCAGACCAGACTCAGGAGTATAATATAGCTGGAGAGTTGTCCAGTCTCCAGTTGTTTGGGATTTTAATTGTATTATTGATGCTTAATTTGTGATAATTGTATTAATCGCTTCTGATTTGGCTGGTCAGTGGTATGAGTGACTCCTGTTTTTTTTTTGGTAGGAACTGATTATGATGATTTGGGGGCGGAGTCTAGGGACTGACACATGAGGAGGTCAGCAGAGCAGAGGACTCCCATGGTGGCCTGGATTTCTGAGACAATTATTAAGAGACATCATTAACTAGTGCAAAGATTATTTTTTTAGAACAAATATTTTTGTATACAGTACATAACAGTAGATTGTTACTGTATATTGCAGCCAATTTTTTAATGATCTTTTTATTGCTTTTTCCAGTATTTGTTCTGTGAATTTTAACTATTTTACATGAATATAATGATGGTATGCCTTAAGTACGCCAGCTGTTATAACATTTATACAAACTGAAATAAGATTAGTGTTAAATTAGTGTTATTTTAAACCATAAATGGTATAAATGTTATTATTTCCTTCATAAATAAAGGTTTTATGTCATAACTATTATATTTTCTAATTTTCCTTGTCATTTAACATAAGTACATATTAAGTAGATCCTCTTGTTAATCAGAGACATTTCACTATAAATAACAAACTTAATTTATTCAGGCAGCTGAGACCAATTACTATAGTAACAGAATATGTGGGTAACTGGATGAGTGTGTGGATCAGTCCTGCCAGTCACAGTTCCAAATCACTTACAAATCCAGGCTCACTGACACCAAATGCTGCCGATAGACAACTGTTGAAGGACTATCTTTGTGAAGAAATTAGTTGACTTAACCCAAGAGTAAAAGTTAGGCAACATATTAATTAATTTCCAAAACATCTGGGCTAATTTCAAGACAACTGTCAATCAAGAAAATCACTGTGTCAACCTTTTCATATGTTCAGCCATGCTGATAACCTCTGCATACTGAATCTGTCAGTGCTGTCAATCATATTGCTCCACCTAATGTCCAAAATGTGTCACTGTTATTAAAAATCTACATAGCACAGATGAAGTTATTGTTTTGACAGGCAACTATCAAAGGCAAACAGTATTCCAAAATAAGATGGAATTTCCCTTCTAAAACTGACTGCAGAACTGCAGTTTTATCTGGATGTCCTCTGGGTTGTCCCTGTTCGGTAAAGCTTCACTTCAGGGCTGATTCTCTTGTTTGAGATGGAGAGTGCCTCTAGTGGTTTGGTGTGGTGCTACAGATGATTCTGAATGAGCTGGGCCTCATGCACTTTGGAGTGTGTGTGCAGCTATAATAATGACTAATAAATTCAATTCAATTCAATTTAAATATAAACAACTCCTCTTGCTGTTTTTATCCCTTATCTGTTTGATATACCAGTCTACTTTATTTACTTTACAGTTATCAGATCCACCCTGAACATCTAAACGTCTGAATGTACCTGCAGTAAATTAGCTGCTACAGAGATGAACTGAGGAGGCAACATTGTCAGGCCTTGGGTACAGCACGCAGGCCCTCTGCAGTTTGCATATTAGCTGAAAGTTGGGTTAGAGAAAGTAATCCTACCCACACCAAGGCCACTCACATCTTGATAAGGGTGGTGGTGCTGGTGCAGTCAGGATTGTATTTATTGAGTTCTAAAGCGCATTAAGTACAATCTAGTCCCTACTGCTACAGGACAAACTGGCCACTATACAAGAGGACCCACACCTGATGTCATGGATTACCAACTGCCTAACCAATAACCAGCAGACCACAGTTTGTCAGGCTGAATGACATCACATCTGATCCAGCAGCACAGAAGCACCTTAGGGGGCAGTACTGAACGTTTGCTTTCTTCACCCTCTACACACCAGACTTCAGCGCTATCTGTAAACTGTGGCTCATTCAGAAGTTTGCTGAAGACACAGCCATCCCCTGAGTGCATTAGGGCTCAGAACCAAGAGTGCAAAAGTCTGGTGGGGAATTTAGTCATCTGGCGCAACTCAAACCAAATACAGCTCAACACTAAGAAAAGCTAAGAGTTTGATATAGACCAGGGGTTCTCAACCTTTTGCAAGCTGGGCCCCCCAAAAACTGGTTCATTTCAGTTGGGACCCCGTCTCCTCTACATGCAAATAGGCAATGCTAATGTGAGCCTGCTTTGCCTTGCAAAGATCCTCAATTCTTGGTTCAATGTCTGATAAACATAGCCTCAAATCGTCCTCGATTTCTACACGATTACGGTATTTTATTTATTTTTGAAAATCCTGAAAGGGATGAGAATCTTCAAGTCAACGTCACACAGTTGTTGGTATTCCTGCATCAATGCTGCCCAGAATGACAAAAGAGAGCATGAGGTAAACTTTCAACACGCACGGTGAAAAAGGCAGAGGGGTAGTGCACGCTAGCAGTTAAAACAAAACAAAACAAGTACTGGCTTGGGTTAAGAAGGGGCCGTGAAAATACAGGTTGGGCTGTTAGTCTTTAAAAAGACTGTTTGGGTTTTGATGTATACACTGTATATCGGGATTGATAATTGACTAGCAACAGCTTGCACAAGCGAACGCGGCATGGGACTAGAGTGAGTGTGAGTGTGGAGTTACGAAACTATTGATTTTGTTTGTGTGTTCTAATAGTCCAAACACCTGCATTTTGACATGGGCGAATGTGTTGCATCTCCTTGCATCTACTAATATCAAATGACCCTCGGATTTTTTTCCCTTGTAGCCTACTCGCGCCCCTCCCGGAGAGTCTCCGTCCCACCTGTTGAGAACCACTGCTATACAGTAGACTATATGACAGTGGCCGACAAGTAATTTAGGAAAAGAAATTCTGCAAGAAATTCTGCAAGTAGTAAGATAAGATAGGCTTAACTAACTCGTGTTTTCCTTAGTTTTGTTTTCTCCCACAGACCACTATGACATTAAGCATACAAAATTCCACAACATATGGCTCCTTATTTCGTAGGAAAATTAATAATGTTTATGGTGGGCATAAATTCAGTTTTGAGTCGGCACACCGTGTTCCAGTACACAACATATCTTTATCTGCATGTGCAGTATTTGATACTCAGAAATAACTTCTGCAGAATCTTACTTGATAACATACTTGTAACAATTGTCAGGACATATACAGCTAGTTGGGCAGCGTTTAATATAATCTAGCAACACAACATTGTATCTGATTAATTTTCGCTGTTTCCTAAGGGTTGGGCATAAACTCACAGACGTCGGGCTGTTCACTCTTGCATGTCTTCAGCCTTTGGAGTAGGCCTATAGCGCTACTCGGTACAAACTTAATTCTCCTCCTTAAAACTCCTAAAACCCCCTTTCCCCCTCTCTCGCATTAATGGGTTCACGTGGGGAACAGTGTGTGATGCTGCCTTTGACTGGAAGGACGCAGAGGTTGTGTGTCGAGAGCTGGACTGTGGGGCTCCTGTGGAGGTGCTGGGAGCAGCTGCATTTGAAGAGGGAGAGGGCCAGGTGTGGTCAGAGGAGATCCAGTGTGGAGGAAATGAGACTCACATTCATCTCTGCTCATCAACAACTCTAAATCACAACTGCTCACATGCCAGAGATGTGGGGATAGTTTGTTCTGGTTAGTACCTATGTAGTTGGAAATAATATTAATGTTTTAAAAAATACTTTTAGGTATTAATGCATAACATTTGCTGAACCACACAGATTACACAACGTGTGATTCTGTATTTTTATTTGATTTGAATTTTGTTCATATAGGCAGTGTTAAAGGCTTTATTGTGTCTTTTCTCTGTCCATACTGATGCCAGATTAGCACATGGCAGTGACTCCTGCTCAGGCCGAGTGGAGCTCAAGTACCTCAGAGAGTGGTGCACAGTGTGTGATGCATCCTGGGATATGAGGGCCTCCAGTGTGCTCTGCCATCAATTGAACTGTGGAACTGCTGTGGCTGTTGTGGGGGCAGAGTGGTTTGGTGAAGGGAGTGGAAGCATCTGGCCTGATGTGTTTGACTGTGAGGGGAACGAAACTGGTCTCTCAGAATGTGGAATCTCCTCATGGCGTCGACCTGCCTGCTCCGATAGACAGGATGCTGGGGTCATCTGCTCAAGTGAATACGTGAGGACTATTGAACTGAGCACATAGCTATCATAATAATAAGAAAGAGAAAAAAAAAGTCTGAACCTATCGTTTACTTTATTAAACAGAATAGCTGAACCCACAATTTACTTAATTAAATTGAACTGTATATACAGATTCCTCCCTCCCCCTGCCAATGGGACGATGCACTTGTCTGGAGAGAGTTAATGTGAAGGAGTTGTGGAGGTTTACGTCAGTCAGAGGTGGAGGAGAGTTCTGCTGGACTCCTGGAATCAGTCTGAAGCCTCAGTGGTGTGCAGACAGCTGGCTGTGGTTCTGCTGTTGGGTTCCTGGTTCTATTGACACAGAGGGTGATAAGTGTGTCTCAGGGATACGCTGTTGTGGACATGAGACTCATCTGGGGAACTGCAGTGCTTCACAGATACTAAACTGTACTTCTAGCCAGCAGGTGACCATCAGCTGTTCAGGTGGGAACACTACAGGAAGTCTATCACTGATCCTGTAGTGCAACTATGAATAAAACTCTTCTATTCTGTTCTGTTGTTTTCATGCATCTCTTTCCCCCACGTCAGGCCATCAGCCAGTCAGGCTGACAGGATCCGGAGGAGACTGCGCTGGCAGGCTGGAGATTTTCCACAGCGGCTCATGGGGGACTGTGTGTGATGACTCCTGGGACATGGAGGATGCCCAGGTAGTGTGCAGACAGCTGCAGTGTGGCACAGCCCTCAGCGCTGAGGTACCCACATCCTTTCCTCCAGGAGATTTGCCCATCTGGCTGAGTGAGGTGGGCTGCAGGGGAGACGAGAGCAGCCTGTGGGAGTGTCCCTTAAAAGAGTGGGGGTGACACGACTGTTTACACAAAGAGGACGTGTGGGTCATGTGCTCAGGTACAAACACCATACGGTATCCTGTGCACTGAGCAACATTGTAACATTTGATTTTGTTTTAATATATATAACGGTAGGTCACAGATCTGTTTTGGTACACCCTCAAATATTAATCAGTGTGTAAAGACTAAAACAGTCTCAGTTAGTGAAAACTTTGTTATTGAAGTTACTGAAAACTTTGACATCACCCACTTGAACTTGAAGTATAAGGCTGTTTTTTAGTGGATAATCTGGTAATACATCAGGAAAGGGAGCAATAAGGCTTATAAATTATTGTCCACAGGGCTCATTCAGCTGAAACAAACCACAGTCAGTCATGAGCCATGCAAAGGTCTAATAGACGTCTACTACAATGGTGCCTGGGGAAACATATGTTTCAATGACATGGACAAAACACAGGCTCTGTGATTTGCCATCAGTTAGGCTGTGGAGAACATAAAATAACCATTGATGCAGTGCTAACTAAAGCCAAGAGACTGAGTCCTCCCCAGTGTAGGAAGCATGATACACACCTTGAGCAGTGCAAACCTCTTCAGTGGGAAACAGTCTGCAGGAGGGTTGCTGATATGTATTGTACAGGTATTATTATTGTAATTATGATTATTATTAGTCGTAGTGGTGGTGGTGCTGTTAGTAGTACTACTAGCAGCAAAAATTATTACAGTATTGTGGTACATTGAGGCTTTATATTCTATTACTATTTGATTTTTGGCACAGGAACTAAAACAACCACAACAGTCATACAAAAAGACTCAGTTAAGGAATGTCCAGGTGAAATCAATGCCTTTTGTTTTCTAGTAGCACCTACCGACTGATCTCTATATATACAAAATAACTGTGTGTGTGAGTGTGTTGTGTGTGTATCAGGTGTGTCTGTGTTAGTTATACCTCTCAACATGTTATCTTTCTCCTCGCCCAGGTGCTCCAGAGCTGAGGCTGGTTGGTGGTTCCACTAACTGCTCTGGGAGGGTGGAGGTGTTCCTGCAGGGAGAGTGGGAGATGGTGTGTGATGACTCCTGGGATGAGAGGGACGCTGAAGTAGTGTGTAGGCAGATGGACTGTGGGAAACCCACGGCTGTGGGGGGAGAGCAGGGAACATTTCGGAGAGGAAGCGGCCCCATCTGGTTGGACGAGGTGAACTGCACAGGCCATGAGGACCACCTGTGGGAGTGCTGCCGCGCCCCTCTGGATCAGAGTGACTGCATCCATAAGGAGGACGCCTGGGTCAACTGCACAGGTGAGGGAGCAATGAGATGAAGTTAACCACATTTAAAACATGTGATTCAGCAACAGATGACCTCTCTGAAAATATTTTTCATTGATTATATATTTTTGCTCTGTAGCTGATTCATAACACATTAAAACATGCAATTAATGTGAATTTTTCTCTTTTCCTCTCTCCAGGGCCTCCACCACCTCCCACCACCCATCCTCCAGTCACGTCAGTGGGAACCAAAGTTCCTTCATGTGAGTCTGCAGGGTTTCCTGTCTCTCAAGTGGCTGCAGCGGCTCTGGGGCTCCTGTTCCTGCTGCTGCTGGGCTCTCTGGCTGTGCTGGTGGGGCAGAACAGGTCACTCAGGAGAGGTGCTGCAACATCTTACATATTTCAACATTTGTTTTTCATGTGATTTCCGCTTTATGATTTACCACATTTCTTTCTATAAAAGTTAGTTATAGAAGTTCATGTTCCTTTGTACAAAAGTTATTTTTTTCATTGTCAAATAATTTTGAAACTGAAATGGTAAAGTATTCCAGTCTTTAAAATAAAATTAAATGTACTCAATTCATTTAAATTCATGTATTAAGGAAATGAAATATTATCATGGGAGTCAGTACTTTACTCCTCCTACCCTGCAGCTCTCTCCAAGAGGAGATACAATTCACTTAATGAACCTATCTATGAGGAACTGGACCACAGACTGACCACAGCCGGACATCGTCAGAGAGGTGAGAGGTCATCAGGCTAGATTTATGCGTACCTCCAAAACGCAAGCTCTACTACTCACACCACCAGTGGTGGAAGAAGTATTGTAACTCAGTACTTTAGTCACAGTACAAATAACCAGCAAAATATACTCAAGTAAAAGTAGAACTACAACATCAACAATCCTACTTAAGTGAAAGTTATAAGTACTTTTAAGTTTTTTAAATGTACTTAAAGTACTAAAAGTAAAAGTACTGGTGTAATATGTTGTTGGCTCCCATATGAAATTCCACAAAAGTAGAAATGCTAGTAACTAAAACGGCTTCCTGAAGGAAAAAGACAAAACATTCACTAGATCCGTTTCAGATATTTTGATTAATAATGATAGGCTGACTAGGAAAAAAAGGCATGGTCGAAATATTTGACCCCTTACATGCAGTCAATAGTGTACATCTTCGGTCTCAAAACGGACAACAACCTGTCCATATCTATACTATATAGGCTGGTCAGAGAGATCATGGCTTGTTCTACCATGGGCTGCTCCATAGCATCCAGATTCTCCATCTCCATCCCCATAATTGTTGACAGCAGTGTTGAGTGTAGAGTGGAATAGGCTACACAGTCGATTAGGCTTACCTATTGAAGACAACACTAGTCAAACTGGGATGCAAATTCACACAAGTGAAGCAGCATGTATCGCAGCAACAACTGGACTACTTATTCACACAAGAAGGCCAAGTCACACAGGACAAACACATCAAAGACACTAATTTATATAGCAGGTAGCAAGCTGTCATTAACAAGCATGACAGCTAACAATGGTGATGCTGAGCCCAGAAAAAAGGCACTCTGGCCCAGACAAGAGTGCTTCGAGTTGAAGATGACAAAACGTAGCAAAGCATTTTTTACATTTACATTTACATTTAGGCATTTAGCAGACGCTTTTATCCAAAGCGACTTACAAAAGAGGATAACATTCAAGCTACAACACAATGAAAGAACTAACAAGGAGTGCATATTGCTAACATAGAATCTGCACTATTTTAAGTTGAAAGTGCAATAGTGTAACACAGTGTAGAGAAATTAAATTATTAAGTGCATTCTCAAAATATATTTTATACGTCACCCATTGGGATGAATGGTTAACCTCAACGTTGCCATCTGCAAGTCAACTTCACACAATGTATCTGATTGGTTTAAACTTCCAAGACAGCCACGCAGTCTAATCAGTGTCAGCATCAGCGAAAAAGTGACAGCCTAATAAAATGTAACGGGATGCATTTTAGTACGGAGCCCTGGAAAGCTCAAGTGAAATCTTCTAAACATCTTCATGCTCACATTAGTTAATTAACGTGGCCATGATTTAGATAACGTGCTCACGTTAGAGAACACGATGAGCACAATTTACTTTTAATGGAAACACTGTTACTGTATACAGGACCCATAGTGGGCCAAATCAAGTAATTTGAGGCATTTTGACACGGATCTAGTAAGGGTTTACCATGGTTTGTGTATGGTGCTCAAAAACACCCCGCCAACTCTCTGTTATTTGATCGGGACTGCTTTTCCCTATCAAAACACAAAGCTTGACTGGCCCGCTCTGCTGTCTCCATTATTTTGCCGCATCTTGCATGTCGCAAAGGACCACATTCTGTTCTCATGTCCATGCGCATCAGTGTTAGGTGTCAGGTCACCAAACATCTCTATGCCTCTGCATGTTAGGTCACTCCCCAATAACATGCGGGTCACTATTTGTAAATGCAGCCAAATAATTTTCCTGCTAAAGCCGTCTATGCAATGTTTCCCTAAATAACTCAGTATAAGAGTCGACCTGCCACAAATTAGGTCCACAAGACAAGTAGTCTTGTGCTAGTAGCACCTCTTCTTTTCTGACCCGCAAACCGTATTATTTCCACTCAAGTAAAAAGGTATTTCTACTAAGTACAGATACGTGAAAAATCTAGTATTGTAATGAAGCATTTGTGCTTAGTTACTTTCCACCACTGCACACCACTGAAGGGAAGAATACAGACAAACATGCACTGTAAACAACACTGTAAACAACATATCTCATACAAAGACACTATTGGCCTTAATAGTTCATAGGTCTGTGACATAAAAGTATGTTTTGAGTTATGTGCCCCTACTGATAAGAATCTTTAGCGAAGTTTGGAGTGAAACTCATTAGCGCTTCTTATTTTGAGATCAGAAGCAGAAAACCACACCGGTCTCACAGCTGCATCAACAGACAGCACAGGAGCTCATGGGAAAGAGGAGGAGAATCATAACTGCCAAACCACAGTGTGCATCTGTGTTGTTTCCATGAACTTGAGCAAATTATTATGAACACACAAACAGCAATGCTTGTACTGTATACCAAGTGTGTTGGTCTACATGTCATAATGTATCTGCAGAATGTGACGCAGCTTTTGAATTTTCTGTCTTAAAGCACGCATCTTGTCTGACGGTACCAGAATTCCTGGTATGAGGATGTGCAGGAGGACGAGAGGAGACCCATCTCAGGTAGGAGGATGAGAGGGGGGCTGCTGGCTCTTAGAGAAGCTCCTGTTGATGTCTGATACAAATTTTTCTCTTGCTTTGACTCCTTCTCTCCACTTTTCCAGCTGTTTCTCTGAGAGAGCCAGAGGTGGAGTATGACAATGATGTGACTGCCGATGACGAGACCAGGCTAGATGATATGTTGACAGGTTTGTGGCTGCTCTGGTGGACTTTGCAAAATGTAAAAATATATGAACAGCTCTGATTAGTATACTAGTACTATCACTACTATCACAAAAGCTAGTACTGCATTTTTATTTCATTAATTTATTATTGTCATTTTTTTTCAAAAATGAACTGCATGTTGCTGTTTCTAGTTCGTATAAATATGGAGGTAAATAATCACATGCATGAACGTATTACAGATATAGGAGCCTTGTTGTTTGGTTCAAGAGAGACAAAGACAGACGTGCAGTCCGAGGAATACGAAAATATTGATGACGTCACGAGTGGGGAGAAGTCATCTGAGGTGACTGGTGAGTGAGATCAAAGCAGAGCAGCAGGTGGAGCTGAGACTAAGGCAGAGTTTCATAATTTGTAAAGGGGGAGTTAACAAACTTACACAAAATGCAAAAATATTTACGTTTTAAGGCATGAAGGCATGTTTGATGTGTTATGACTGAAGTCTTTTATAAGGTCAGGAACAGTTTATTAAGATAAATCATTTATGGCAAAGGCACTAAATTTCACATTTTGGGATGTTGCGTGTATCTTAAAGTGTTTTTTTTTTTCTTTTTTATTATTGGTGCTTAACTAACTGTTTAACCATCCTTCCACAGACTACATGCTTGATAACACAGAATATGATGATGTGGGAAACAGTGATGAGAGACTCATTTCAGGTAGGTGGTACAGCCATAAGAACTGATTTTGGATCAGTGGAACTGACACTATTGTATTATGGGCAATGCCATGAAAAGTGGACCTTGGATATTTTTTGACTGAATGATTATGACATTTGAGGCTTTGCTGTGTTCAGCTGTGGCGGTGACATGAAAAAAACTGCCAAAAATGCTTAAATAACTGCTAATTGTAGACTGTTATAGATTATGTTGTGTTATGTTGTGTGAGTTCTAATGAGAGTTAACATAGAGACGATGGCTGGATGATTGAATGAGAGGATTTCTGTCAATAGAGTCTGAGAGGAGGGGCTGGAGTATTATGATGACTTTTACAACATTTAGGTCCAGTCGAACTATTTAGCAATTTCTGATTGGATGAGACACACTCTACGTGTTAACGGGGGTGAGAATATCCCATGATATGCCACGGGTGACTCTTCACAGCTAAGAATCATGCCGCATTTTCCACTGAGAGAACTTCCAAGCTGTTGATTAACTGTTGCATTGCCTGGAAACGGGAGAAGCTAAGCTTAGAACCATAGATTCTATAGCACTCGAATCTTTGCTTAGAACTATTTTTGGGGGCGGAGAGCGAACACACATAAATAACAACTGAACGGAAAATAGAAAATACATTTCAGTTTTTTTGTTAGTTGGCAATGGAAGTGTTGTATGAAAGCAGTATAACACTTGTGGTCGTGAAGTTGTTCGTTGATATCCTCACGGGTGTGGTTACCTACGGCACTCAGGCTTCAGCCAAACCACACCCATGAGGATATCAACCTCACTTCCACTCGTGGTATATTGCTTAAATCACCGCTGATGAGAACGATCCTAATATGACCGGGGTGACATTGTTTTATGAGCTATTATTCCATATTGAGTCGCCTAATATTGGCAGTAAAAATCTGCACATATAAAATAAATATTTTGTCTGTCTGCTGAATGTTTCTCTAACGTCAACGGTAGACGAGACAAATCATGGCAATAAGGAACAGGAGGATTATGATGATGTGGCAAATAAGGAAGATGAACTTCAAATGACACCAGGTACGAGACTGGACTCATACCAGAATAAATTTTCAGGAAATCTTGTGATTTATTTGTTATAAATTTAACCTTCTAATTCCCCCATTGAGGATGTTCATACACACCTACAGAGGATTTATGAGACATATATGTTGCTTACCTATATGATACACTTTGTTGTTTGAGTTCCACTATTTAGTTGTTTTTTCAGAGGTACAGTGGAAGGCACATTAATGCCATAGCTGAAATGTTTTGGGGCGATGTGCTTTTCTTAGTGCAGGGCATTCAAACCTTTGAAAACTCTGACTTTGAATAAAGAGACTTTGAAAAAGTTAAATTCACCTAGGCTCTGTGCTGCCCAAATATCAACTCCCATTGGCATGATATCCAGCCAGACAGGTCGCTTCTCTTGTAATACCACTTTGTACCACAGTGGCGCTGTATCCAACATGAGTCTATTCAATGAACGACTGATGCATAGTCCAGTGCACATAAAGGCATATTCAACCCAGATGACCCATAATTCACTCTGTGTCCATCTTTATATTTACATATTATTATACATGACAAACCAACAGTATAATGATGCCATTGCTGGGGAGTTGTCTAGTCTTCATTCCCTGACCTAACTACCTATAAATGATAATAATAATAATAATAATCATCATCATTTAATGCACAAATAATCAGATAAATTCTGGGGGTATTCTTGTGGTTTATTTCATTTTTCCTCATTACTGTTTTTTTGAATAGGTTAAATATAGGGCAGTAATCCCCCATGGAAGCTGTACATGCAGTATCTATGGATTCACGTGGGATATTCAGTATTTACCTTTGTGATGGTACACTTTGTTGTTAGATTCCCACTGTTTTCTTTTCATCTGTACAGTAAATGGTACATTAATGTGATAGCTGGAATATATTGGGGCTATATGTGCTTTTCTTAGTGTAGAGCTTTTAAAAATGACCACAACTGTGGTCAAGAAGTAATGTAATGTCAAAGTCACCCACACTTTGTTCTTCCCAAATATCCACTCACACTGGCATGATGTACAGCCAGACAGGCCGCCCATCTTGTAATACCGCTTTGCACCACAGAGGCGCTGTATCTAACACGAGTCTATTCAGTGACAGGCTGATGCATAGTCCAGTGTACATGAAGGCACATTCAACCCAAACTACCCATAATTCACTCTGTGTTCATCTTTATATAGCAGTGGTGAAGACAGCAGACCAGACTCAGGAGTATAATAAAGCTGGAGAGTTGTCCAGTCTCCAGTTGTTTGGGATTTTAATTGTGTTATTGATGCTTAATTTGTGATAATTGTATTAATCACTTTTGATTTGGCTGGTCAGTGGTATGAGTGACTCCTGTTTTTGATTTTGGTAGGAACTGATTATAATGATGTGGGGGCGGAGTCTAGGGAGTGACACATGAGGAGGTCAGCAGAGCAGAGGACTCCCAGGAGTTCTGAGACAGTCATGAAGAGATGTCATTGCAGTGCAAAGCAGTGCAAAGATTATTTTTTTACAGCAGATATTTTTGTATACAGTATATGACAGTGGGTTTGTTGCTGTATTGTTTATTGCCTTTTCCAAGATTTGTTCTGTGAATTTCAATTATTTTACATGAATACAATGATGATATTGGATATATGGTATAACATTCATACAAATTGAAACAAAACTTTTGTCATTTTAAACCACAAACTGTATAAATGCGATTATTTTTTTCATAAATAAAGTCTTTCTAGCCATAACTATGATATTTTCTGATTTTCCTTGTCATTTAACACTACTCTATTTTAAGTGAATCTCTTGCATTAATCAGTGACATTTCACTGTAAATAACAAACACAATTTATTCAGGCAGCTGAGACATCTCTGAATCCAATCATTCTAGTAACAGAATATGTGGATGACTGGGTGAGTGTGTGGATCAGGCCTCTCAACCAGTCAGTTCCAACCCATTTACAGATCCAGGGTTACAGACACTAAATACTGTTAATGGACATCATTTGCTGTTGATGGACTGCCTTTGTGAATAAATTCGGCTAGTTGACTCAACCCAAGTGTAAATGCTAGCCAACATTTATTAATTCATTTCCTAAACATCTGGGCTAATTTCCAGACATCTATCAATTAAGAACCATCACTGTCTCAACCTTTTCATTATGTACTCTACTCAATCATATTGCTCCACCCAATGTCCAAAATGTGTCATTGTTGTTAAAAACCAGTGAAGTTACTGTTTTGGCTGGCAATCAAAGGCGAACAGTATTGCACAAAAAAAAAAAAACTTCTTCCCTGTCTTTCTTTCCCCTTTCCCTTCTAAAACTGACTGCATAAGTGCAGTTTTATCTGGATGTCCTCTGGGTTGTCCCTGATGGGTAGAGCATCACTTCAGGGCTGATTCTTTAGTCTGAGATGGAGAGTGCCCCTAGTGGTTTGAAGTGGTGCTACAGATGATTCTGAATGAGCTGGGCCTGATGTGCTTTGCAGCTTCTAGCAGGTTAAGCTGACATGAGTTCTTATCCCTTAACTCTCTGCTAAACAGCAGTCAACTTTACGGTAATTAGATCCACACCGAACACAAAAGTCTGAATGTCACTGCAGTAAATGAGCTGAAGTAAAAAACAATGTGAGTGGGGGTGGAGTACAGTAGTATGAATGAGATAGGCAATGGCTGTGTGATGGTATTCGTGGGAATAAATGTGATATGAGAGTGTGATGTATGTCACGTTTGTGGGCTGTTGGGTGGTGGAGAGGAATGCAATGTGTGGAAGGCAGTATGTCAGGTTCCATGGAGGTAGTTTGGAGGTGTATGGAGTGTGGGTGCTATAAGTCCTATTTGTGCTGTAAGTCAGGTGAGTGTGTGTGTGCGTAGTGTAATGTGTTGGCATGAGTGGTGGATGTGTGCAAACAGCAAAGTCAGTGTAGTTTGTGTTGGCGTAGAAATCTCTAAATATGCATACAAATAAAGTGAATGTGGTGATGAGTGACATGAGCGGGCTGTGTGGCGGTGTGTGTGTGTGTGTGTGTGTGTGTGTGTGTGTGTGTGTGTGTGTGTGTGTGCGTGTGTGTGGGTGGGTGGGAGGGGGGTGACTGTGGTGGTGGTGGGGGCCTCTGGGACCAAAAGCTTGTACATGTTAAAACTCAAGTGGATATACATGCCTAGCAAGTTCTCCATGGCTTGTGGTCTTTCAGTATCAGTATGCCAACTATCTGTCATAATTAATTTGCTGCCCTCTGTGGATAATACATAGTATTACAAGACTCCATCTTCAGGTGACGTGAACATATGACATTTACTGAGTAGAAGCTGCAGATTGCTATATGCTGTGTGTGTGTGTGTGTGGGGGGGGGTTGTGTGTGTTTGTGTGTGTGTATGTGTTTGTGTGCATGTGTATGTGTGTGTCTGGGTGTGTGTTTGTGTGTGTGTATGTGTGTCTGTCTGTCTGTATGTTTGTGTGTGTGTGCATGTGTGCCACCTGCATCCCCCCTCCCTTTCAAGAATCTCTGAGAAGCAGAGACTTCCTAACCACACGGATGCATCTGAGTGTGTGATCACAGATGAGAGTGCACAGGGGGTGGGATGAGTTTACAGACACTGTATTACCACCAGTTTGACAAATATGGAGCGAAATCTAAACAGCGCCTTCTGATTTGTCACTCAAGTGTTTTTGATGATTTCCTATCTCTCTTCTAATATGGTCACATCGAGTGTGATTGGTGGCTCAGGGAGCACAGAGGGTCTAGGTGGGGTGAACAGGGCACAGCTGTGTCAGTGAGTCGTGTGGGAGAGCAGAGGTGAGAGCTGTGCTGTCTGCTGTGCCCCAAATTCAGAGCTTTTGCTGGGGGAGATGAAGATGGAGGGCTGCCTGTGGGTTATTATTCTTGCCTCTGTGGCCCTGACCAATCAACAAGGTAGGTACTGCTTGGTTTTTATAAAGGTTATCAAGTCTGGAGAGTATTACATCACATAAGGGCACTTATAATTATAATAATAATAATAATAATAAAATGTTTGTTGGACATTTCACTATAAATATGAATAAGCATTAATTGGAATCCTCTTTTTGTATCTGTCTGAGGTGTGAGGTTGGTGAATAGTGGCAATCGGTGTTCCGGGAAACTTGAGTGGTATGCAGCGGATGAAAAAGGAATTACATACTGGCTTGCTGTGTGTCCAGATGATTGGGACTTGCGTGATGCTGAGGTGGTGTGCAGAGAGCTGGGCTGCGGTGATGCTGTAGAAGCTCTTAAGGGTAATCATTTTGGACAAAGGGGTGAATACTGGCTTGAAAAGTTTGCTTGTGATGGATCAGAGTCAAGTCTGGCAGGGTGCCCACGATACGAGCAAAGCTGTTCTCCAGGGTATGCTGAGGTAATTTGTTCAGGTAAGTTATTTAAGACTGTATTTGCTGTGCACTGCGAACTTTTGAAATTGAAGTGTAAATTTTTAAAAATGCATTAATTAAACTGTGAGGATAGGCTAAAAATATAAAATACTTTTCCCTTGAAGTCTCTGGAAAGTGCATTTATGTAAAGTCATGTAGGAATTCACTGGTTCATTGAGTCACATTTAAGATTTATTATATATGTTAATTGAGATGTTTTAAATAAAGTTAAGATAAAGATAAGTAAGATGACTGTCTGAAAATAATTTAGTAACCTATCGCTTCATTATGCATACAGTCTAAATCAAATTTCTGACAAATTAAGATGAATCTTAATATGTCTCAAATCTATCCATGAGACTTACCATGAGATAACTTATAGATTTATGCATACTGATTGAAGTGGTCAATTATTCATTTATTTAAATTCAATTTAAAATGTAGGTGGAAGACCCTTCAAAATGTTCCTAGACCTTCCTAGTGCCGGCCTGATTCATTTCAAATTTTTAAAATGCTAGAGTTTTCGTCACACAAACAGCCTACCATCCATCCATGTGAAACTGCACAGCCTGTGTTTTCTAATGCGGATAGTCATTTGTTTCTGTGATAAGCAGTTCGCAAAGGAACTTTGAATTTAGCCTACACTAGGCATAGGCGATCTAGACCATTGCCTAGAGAAAAAAAAGAAATGCATTTTCCAGCAAGCTTCCAGGTTATGGATGTCGCTAACCTAGGAGTTGCCCTGGACTCTGACCTGAACTTGAATCACATATTATCACTAAAGCAACTAAAACTGCCTTCTTTCGTTTAAGAAATATTGCCAATGTATGTTCATTCCTGACCATGCAGGATGCCGAGACACTTGCCCACACTTTCATCACAAGTAGATTGGATTAGTGGTGTGCACTTCTTACCAGTCTACCTAAAAGATCAATTGACAGACTGCAACTTCAAAACTTGCTCTTAACTCTTAACAAAAGCTCAAAAGAGCTTTACACTACCCCTGTGCTGTAGCCTGACAAGCCAGACTATAACATCAAAGTATGTAGTCTGGCCATGACCGATAGACCAGGCTACTGCTAGGGTACGCCAAGGGACTCTCTATAAAGGACAGAGCGATGTGATTGGTCTCACCAAACTTCAGGGGAAGTTGACGCGTTTCTAGATGCACCGGCTGAGTAAAACTATTTGCTACCGCTAGGGTATATCTAGATTTCTAGGCTACCAGTGCTGTTTAAGCTATATCGGCTTAGCCAAGTCTGTGAAAATAGTGATTATTTTGTTTGCCCCCCCCCAAGCAAGCCTAGTGCCCACCCAATGATGAAATCCACAACTCTGGGGCTTCTCCCAGTTTTGATAATATTCAGGATAAAGTGTTTACATGAATGCAGAGAAATCAGGTTATTAATAATATAGAGCTGGTCAGGTTCGGGAAGTCATGTCAGTCCCAGACATTTTCGCCGTTGAGAAATAGATTATAACTAGTGTTGTCAATGTTAATGCATTAACACATATGATTAATGTAAAGTTATATAGTATAAGTAATGTAGAGTTTGTTTTTTACGCAAATTAAGAATGCAGACGCATACATCACTGCGCACACCGCAAGGACTGTGATTGGTTGAGTTTGTCCACTCGCTTTGTTGTTAGTTGGTGCATTTTAGCAGCATACTGTAGGTACATTTAGCAACATGCTGGTGCACTGTTTAGACTCTTTAGAATAATTTAAAACATTGTTTTGAATTCAGTGGCAGAATTTCTCCATTGTACTGTGTCTATCACAGTGTCATGATAAATTTGCATGTTAAGTAGAATGCTGAGAATTTTTGCGCAACATAGACCACATTTGCGAAATGTCAGCTAACGCTAACAATGCGGACACAATGATCCTCATTTCAGTTTTGTTTTTCTGTGCCCCCATCAGTTAGCGTTAGTTGCCATTTTTCAAATTCGGCCTATGTTGCACCAAATTCTCTCATTCTCAAACCTACTGACAGCACTCAGCAATGTAAAACAACAGGAATATTGATTGATTCACACTGGATTTCTCCTTCAATGTGAAATTGTAGGAGTCACACTGGTGGGCCCTTCTCACTGCTCTGGGAGAGTGGAGCTGCTTCATAAGGAGACCAGACACACAGTGTGTGATGCTGCCTTTGACTGGCAGGATGCAGAGGTTGTGTGTCGAGGCCTGGATTGTGGGGCTCCCGTAGAGGTGCTGGGAGCAGCTGCATTTGGAGAGGGAGAGGGCCAGGTGTGGTCAGAGGAGATTCGGTGTGGAGGACATGAGACTCAGATTCAACTCTGCCCAACCTCACCTATTCTAAGTCATAGGTGCTCTCACAAAAATGACGCAGGACTGACTTGTGGAGGTACAAATGGCACCCAGATTAACAAACTAACAAACTTGTTGTATATAGTCTGTCAGTTGATTGCCTGATCTCCCCTTAGATGCTGTGAGGTTGGTGGGTGGTAGTGGTCGCTGTTCTGGAAGAGTTGAAGTTCTCCACAGTGGACAGTGGGGCACAGTGTGTGATAATGGATGGGACCTGCATGATGCTGCAGTGGTGTGTAGAGAGTTGGGCTGTGGAGAGGCTATAGAAGCTCTCAAAGGTTCTCAGTTTGGACAGGGAGCAGGAGGGATTTGGATGAGTGATGTGCAGTGTGTGGGGTCTGAACCCAGACTCAAGGACTGCAAGAGCAAAAAATGGGAGGCAGAGAACTGTGGCCATCATCAGGATGCAGGAGTCATCTGCTCAGGTAAAGTGGTAGCAATTAATTTGAATTCCCACAAACAGCATTATTACAGATGTCTTTAATGATTCGCTCAGCTTGTTAGACCTAGTAACAAGAAGGGAGCATACATGGATATCATTTAACAAAAAGATTTAGGGACGATTCATAGTCAATACAAGCATACGCAAACACAAATGCAAGCACACCATAATGTGTAAAGTGTGTAGTAAAAACTTTTCTGATAACTTGGGATTGAATGGAGCAGCCTGCGTACCAAGTACATGCGTGAGCTTGTGACCATAGCAACGTTTGCGTTGCATTTACTATGAATCTGCCTTTATTGCATACTGACACATCAGTACAAATAAAACATATAATGTTTTTTTTTTTGGGTGGGGGGGTTGTATATATGGTTGAGATTTTCTTGGACAGATACTTTTTTGAACATTTCAATCTGCTAATGATATTATCAAATTCCAGGAGTCAAACTGGTGGGCCCTTCTCACTGTTCTGGGAGAGTAGAGCTGCTTCATAAGGAGACCAGACACACATTGTGTAATGCTGCCTTTGACTGGCAGGATGCAGAAGTTGTGTGTCGAGAGCTGGACTGTGGGGCTCCTGTGGAGGTGCTGGGAGCAGCTGCATTTGGAGAGGGAGAGGGCCAGGTGTGGTCAGAGGAGATCCAGTGTGGAGGAAATGAGACTCAGATTCAACTCTGTCCAAAATCTGCTCTGAACCACAGCTGCTCACATGAGAATGATGTGGGACTCACTTGTGAAGGTATGAAAAGAATGTTATTACCACTGCTGTAGCGTATTTGACTCACTCGCCAAAAGCTAATCAAAATCCATTTGCTGTCTTGTGATCAGATGTGGGCTCAAATACATCAAAATGTTCTTGCGAAGACATGTCAATTGTAACAAAATACAGATATCTGTAAAAACAATGATCTGAGAAACGTAGTTAATTAATATAGCTGAATTTGAAAATACATTTAGCACTGTAGTGCTTAGACTTAGGACTTGCCAGTAAACTGTTACCTTAGGCTAAAAGTAATATCCCAGAGAATATTCACAGGGAGCCAGTGGTTACCAGAGGTGCTCATAGACTCATGTCGAATGAATATTAAACATAACAAAGTCATTATGTGTTGGCCTGCACAGATCAAGCCACCCTTAGAGCACTAGCAATGGTGTTAACTGATCACTTAGTCTTTGTGTCTCTTGACGGCTCCAACATGCACTGTAAAAAATGAAAAGTTAGGCTAACTAAAAAATATAACGCAACCAGCTGCGAAGCATTTTTAAGTTTATTCAACTTTAGGCCACTGTAGTTGTGCTGACCCTACTTCTACTACTGCAGTGGCCTAAAGTTGAGTAAACTTAAAAATGCTTTGCAGCTGGTTGCGTTATATTTTTTAGTTTAGCCTAACTTTTCATTTTTTACAGTGTATGAAATCACCTGCAGACAGACTGGCGGAGGTCAGTGGAGCTGCACACACTGGACAGTTGGAGCCACAAACATAAGATCCAGTATTTTAGAATGCCTAAAGGCGAGCGCACATCTAGCTGGTGGACAGTTGTCTGATAATGTCTCGCTATTCAGTGGCAACAAGGCAGAGGAAACGTGAAGGGAGAGGGTCCTTTAATAACATGATGTGTTACCCCATATATAAGCACTTAAGTCATTTATTACAAACTTCATCCTATTTTTTTCTTTTGGTCAAAAAATGACAAATACTCAAAAGTAATTAAATGCATAATTTACATACTGTACATTGAATTTAAATGCTGCCGATCTCTGGTTGTGATATACAATATATGTTCAAAGCACAGTGCCAGTAAGACTGGAAATTGTGCATACTCTATATTTTATATTTTGTCTCACTCATCAGCATATAGGATGAATTTACATTCACATGATCATGCGCACGCACACTTAATGCAAACAAGCAAACCCACACATTCCTAGCACACACACACACACACACACACACACACAAACACACACACACACACACACGCACTGCAAATATCAGTGCGTTTAGATGTCACCAGAGCATTTTTGTTGTTTCAGACTTGTGCCAGAGAAGGAAAGCACATAGTCATGCACGCACACAAGAAAGACATACATTGGCCATGTTTAAGCACTTTCAATACACTATCATCTCTATTCTCCCTCTAGATGCTGTGAGGTTGGTGAATGGCAGCAGTCGCTGTTCTGGCAGAGTTGAAGTTGTCCACAGAGGACAGTGGGGCACAGTGTGTGATAATGGATTGGACCTGCGTGATGCTGCAGTGGTGTGTAGAGAGCTGGGCTGTGGAGAAGCTGTAGAAGCTCTCAAAGGTGCTCAGTTTGGACAGGGAGCAGGAAGGATTTGGATGAGTGATGTGGAGTGTGTGGGGTCTGAGTCCAGAGTAAAGGACTGCAACAGACAGAAATGGGGGGCAGAAAACTGTGGTCATCATCAGGATGCAGGAGTCATCTGCTCAGGTGGGCCAACTGGAAATGATTATAACTCAGTCAATAATATAGGCCTTATCACATAAGGGACATCATAACATGACTGCATCTGTAAAATATGGCAGTGTCTTGCATTTGTAAAAATATAGCAGGGTTATTGAAATAATCATACAGGTGAAATTATAATATTCCTCCTGTTTTTTTAACTTTATAATGAATGGCAAATTGCAGGAGTCACACTGGTGGGCCCTTCCCACTGCTCTGGGAGAGTGGAGTTGCTTCATAAGGAGACCAGACACACAGTATGTGATGCTGCCTTTGACTGGCAGGATGCAGAGGTTTTATGTCGAGAGCTGGACTGTGGGGCTCCTGTAGAGGTGCTGAGAGCAGCTGCATTTGGAGAGGGAGAGGGCCAGGTGTGGTCAGAGGAGATCCAGTGTGGAGGAAATGAGACTCACATTCATCTCTGCCCAACATCTACTATACCCTCATATAACTGCTCTCACAAACATGATGTTGGATTAGCTTGTACAGGTACTAGGAAAATAACACTTCAAACATTACAGACTTACAAGATTGTGTATCATTACTATTTCACAGATAGAATAAAATATGTTGCGGTTTTCTCTTTCCCATAGATCCTGTCAAGTTGGTAGATGGTGGCAGTCGTTGCTCTGGGAGAGTGGAGGTTTATTATAAAGGCCAGTGGGGCACAGTCTGTGATGCTTATTGGGGACAGGATGATACAGCAGTCGTGTGTAAAGAGTTGGGCTGTGGTGATGCTGTAGATTCCTTATCAGATGCCCATTTTGGAGAGGGACCAGGAAGAGTGGTGATGGCTGATGTGGGCTGTGTGGGAGTGGAGACCAGCCTTAAGAACTGCTCTCATAAGGGACTGGGTGAACACACATGCGAACCCCATGACAATGTTGGAGTCATCTGCTCAGGTGAACACATGCTTGTCATGTTTGTTTTTATTGTTTACATATGGAGGCACCTTTTTCTCCAGTGTCATGTATCATGGGGCATCATGTATCATGGAGAACTAGTAGCGAAGGAGGGAACCAGCCTTGCATGCTAGTAGCCAGGTTCAAATCTCAGCTGCCAACATTGTGCCCTTGAACAAGGCACTTAACCCTAATTTGTTCAAAGGGAGACTTGCCCTGAAGTAATTGACAGTTGCGAAATGTAAGTCGCTTTGTATAGACGCATCTGCTAAATGCACAAATGTAAATGGATCAGCTAGTGGTTGTTTAATGTTAATCTGAAAGCCGAATTCTCAGTAGCTGGTGTACAGGGACTAATTGTGTCATTTCCTCTACTGGAAGTTCATTTAGCATCTGGATGACTTCAAAGCGCAAAGTGCAATAAATGTTGATTTGTTTCCAAGCCAAAGGATAGCAACCAACAATATTTTAATTATACATATGTTGACTGTGTGTAATGTAATGTAATGTGTGTAGTGTAATGTAAAAATGTAATTTCATTAACTGATTTCATTCATTTGCAAAGCCGAATTCTCAGTAATAATAATAATAATAAATAGGTTTTATATAGCGCTTTTCTGAACACTCAAAGACACTTTACATAGAGATACATGCATGTATGGACATACAGAGACATATACAAACAAATACAAAGGTTCAACAGAGGTAGGAAAAACAGCAGGACAAAACAGATCAGGAGGGAGGGAGGGTGGGCGGTGCAGGGAGATGGCATGTCAGCAGTTGTATGCAGTCTTGAAGAGGTGGGTTTTGAGATGATGTTTGAAGGACAACAATGAATCAGAGTTTCGGATGGCCAGGGGGAGGGAGTTCCAGAGGGTGACGGCAGCAATGGCATTACATTACATTTACATTTAGGCATTTAGCAGACGCTTTTATCCAAAGCGACTTACAAAAGAGGATAACATTCAAGCTACAACACAATGAACTAACAAGGAGTGCATATTGCTAACATAGAATCTGCGCTGTTTTAAGTTGAAAGTGCAATAGTGTAACACAATGTAGAGAAATTAAATTATTAAGTGCATTCTCAAAGTTTATGCCAGGAGATATTCTTGGAAGAGCTTAGTCTTCACGAGTTTCTTGAAGGTGGAGAGGGTATCAGTTGATCTGGTAGCACTTGGGAGGTCATTCCACCAGCGCGGAACCAGATATGAGAAGAGTCTGGACCGACCTGCACAAGGTGTTGGCCGTGCTAGAAAACGTTCCTTAGAGGAGCGTAGTGGTCGTCGGGTGACATAGGGCTTCAGAAGAGAATTCAAGTAGATGGGAGCAGAGCCATCATTCACCCTGTAGGCCAACATAAGTGCCTTGAATTTAATGCGAGCAGCCAAGGGCAGCCAGTGAAGTTCAATGAACAGAGGTGTGACATGTGCCCTTTTTGGCTGGTTAAAGACCAGACGTGCAGCTGCATTCTGGATCATCTGTAGCGGTCTCACTGCACAGGCTGGTAGGCCTGATAGGAGGACATTGCAGTAGTCAAGACGAGAGATAACCAGGGTCTGAACCAGGAGCTGGGTTGCATGTTGGGTTAGGTACGGCCTGATCTTCCTTATGTTGAATAGGGAAAAACGGCACGACCGAGCCACAGAGGCAACGTGATCTGCAAAGGTCAGTTGGTCATCGATCATGACACCTAGGTTTCTTGCCACTTTGGTGGGAGAAACAGACAGGGAGTCGATCTTGATACCGATGTCGTGGTGTATGGCTTGTTTGGCTGGGAGGACCAGCAGTTCAGTTTTGGAGAGATTTAGTTGGAGGTGATGTCCTTTCATCCATGCAGATATATCGGAGAGACAGTCCGAGATCCGTGATGACACCGTGGAGTCGTCCGGCGGAAAGGACAGATAGAGCTGAGTATCATCCGCATAGCAGTGGTAAGAGAAGCCATGGGAGTGGATGATTGAGCCCAGCGAGGTGATGTACAGTGCGAAGAGAAGGGGCCCCAGCACAGATCCTTGGGGTACTCCTGTGGTGAGTTGGTGAAGTGCCGATGTCTGTCCTAGCCACGATACGTTGAACGACCGTCCAGTAAGATAGGACTTGAACCAGGAGTGCACTGTGCCATCAATCCCAATGTTGGTCAGCTTGTCCAGTAGGATGCTGTGGTTGACCGTGTCAAATGCTGCTGATAGGTCCAGCAGGCTGAGCACTGAGGACTGACCTGCCGCTCTGGCCTCTTTTAGTGCTTCCGTCACAGACAGAAGCGCCGTTTCAGTGGAGTGGCCACTTCTGAAGCCGGATTGGTTGGAATCGAGGAGGTTGTTCTGAGTGAGAAATCCTGTGACCTGTTTAAAGACAGCTCGTTCAATGGCTTTGGAAAGGAAGGGAAGAAGAGAGACAGGCCGGTAGTTCTCCACTTGAGTGGGAGCGAGGGATGGTTTTTTGAGCAATGGTGTTACCTGGGCTTGTTTGAAGGCAGTGGGAAATGTACCCCTAGTTAGTGACGCATTGACCACATGTCTGGTTGCTGTCACAATTGTGGGGGTTATGGCCTGAAGAAGGGTTGTTGGGATAGGATCCAGAAGACAAGAGGTAGGCCGGCTGTCTGTGAGAAGCTTAGACACCTCTGCCTCGGAGAGAGGAGTGAAAGAAGAAAAGGAAGCAGTTGGTGTAGAGAGGCTAGGAGAAGGAACCACTGTAGATTGGTTTGAGAACTGACTACTAATGGCTGCAACTTTGTTAGTGAAGAATGCAGCAAAAGTGTCAGCTGTGAGGTTAGTTGGAGGAGGTGGAGGAGGTGGGTTTAGTAAAGATTTAAAGGTGGAAAAGAGTTTCTTGGTGTCTGTGGCGTTGTTAATCTTGTCATGATAGAAAGCCTTTTTCGCAGCAGTGACACTGGATGAGAAGGAAGATAGTAGTACTTGGAATTGTGCTAGATCGGCCGAATTCTTAGTTTTGTGCCATTTCCTTTCAGCAACTCTGAGGTTAGTGCGCATTGACCGAAGTGAGTCATTAAGCCACGCATGAGACTGGGTGGGTCGTGCGGGTCTGGTAGACAGAGGGCACACACGATCCAAGCAGAATCTCAGCGTAGAACAGAGTGACTCTGTGGCGTCATCAACCTCAAAAGAAGAGAAACTTCTAGACGGTGGTAGAGCAGACGCCACCAAGGAGGAAAAGTGAGTAGGAGATAGATTCCGGAGATTGCGACGGACAGAGACAGAGGGAGTAGGAGCAGATGGTTGCTGACAGAGGGAAACCTTGAACTGAATAAAGTAATGGTCAGATAGATGTAGAGGAGTAACTGTCTGTAAAGTAGCGGCGCACTTCCTGGTGAAAATGAGATCAAGTTCCTTACCGGCTTTGTGAGTCGGAGGGCTGTGAACCCGCTGTAGCTCAAAGGAGTCCATCAGAGATAGGAATTCTGCAGAACCTGGATTGTCTAAGTGGATGTTCATATCACCGAGAACAAGCATGGGACAGTCATGCTCAGGGATGGAGGAAAGCAGAGTGTCAAGTTCCAATGGCAAAGGCTCTGTCACCCAGAGTGCGGTATTTGGTATTGGTGATGGGAGTGAGGAGATTGGCGTCGGCAGAGCGTAGTCGGTGGGTTGGAGAGTAGCGATGGAGGAGGTATGCCAAGTATGAGGGTGCAAGGTTGTTGAGGGCTTTGTAGGTGATGAGGAGGATCTTGAAGTGTATGCGTTGTTTTATGAGAAGCCAGTGAAGTTGATGGAGGATGGGGGTGATGTGTTCTCTGGAGGGAGAGCGAGTGAGCAGTCGGGCAGCAGAGTTCTGAACGTATTGCAGTTTTTGCAGAACAGTGGAGTGGAGGCTGAACAAGATGCTATTGCAGTAGTCGAGTCTGGAGGTGATGAAGGCATGGATCAGTGTTTCTGCAGCTGAGGGGGAGAGAGAGGGTCGGAGGCGTGCTATGTTGCAGAGGTGGAAGAAGGATGTTTTGGTGACGTGGTTAATGTGTGACTTAAAGGAGAGTGCAGGGTCCATATAGATTCCAAGGTTTTTTACCAGGGGGGAGGGAGTAACAGAGTGACCGTCGATGAAGAGAGAGAAGTGTTTGGAGGTGGGGAGGATGGATTTTGGGCCGAAGATGATCAATTCAGTCTTGTTGCTGTTCAGTTTGAGAAACAGTAGGTGCAGTAGGTGGTGTACAGGGATTAATTGTGTCATTTCCTCTACTGGAAGTGCATTTAGCATCTGGATGACCTTAAAGCTGACATGTTAAAGATGAAATCATTGTAAAGTTGTGCTTTAATGTGAATTATTTCCACTCAGGACACAGGGCCCCTAGACTGGTGAATGGTTCCCACAGGTGCTCTGGGAGAGTGGAAGTGGAACATGGGAGCATCTGGGGAACAGTCTGTAATGCCACCTTTGACTGGCAGGATGCAGAGGTTGTGTGTCGAGAGCTGGGCTGTGGGGTTCCTGTACAGGTGCTGGGAGCTGCTGCTTTTGGAAAGGGAAAGGACCAGGTTTGGTCAGAGGAGATCCAGTGTGGAGGAAACGAGACTCACATTCAACTCTGCCCAACATCTCCTCCGAAGTTCAACTGCTCTCATGACATGGATGTGGGGATAGTTTGTTCTGGTGAGAACCTGTTTTCCTGAAAATTACATTAAATTATTAAAATCAAAATCATTTTTGTCAAATCTCAATTGTACACTCAATTATGATTTTGTGTTTGCAGTTCTTTCATCTCTGATCATATAAACAAAATGAAAGGCTCTTGTCTTTGCTCTGTCATTGTATTTGCTATGTCTACATATGCAGCCATTCTGTAGGTGTGTGTGTGGAGTGGCGTGGGGTTTGGGGGGGGGGGCGTGCAACAACCAGAAAAATCTCAGAACTGAGACATTCATCACACTTTCTATTTAATCTTAAAAGGTCAGAAAACAGGGCTTTAAAGTGTAAAAAACTGAACTTGTCCCTTAAAGGCTTTATTGTTATCTTTGCTCCTTCCAGGATACACTGATGCCAGACTGGCAAATGGCAGTGACACTTGCTCAGGCCGAGTGGAGCTCAAGTACCTCAGCAAGTGGGGCACAGTGTGTGATGCATCCTGGGATATGAGGGCCTCCAGTGCGCTCTGCCATCAGTTGAAGTGTGGGAGTGCTGTGGCTGTTGTGGGGGCAGAGTGGTTTGGTGAGGGGAGTGGAAGCATCTGGCCTGATGTGTTTGAGTGTGAGGGGAATGAAACTGGCCTTTTAGGATGTGGAATCTCCTCATGGCGTCGACCTGCCTGCTCCCATAGACAGGATGCTGGAGTCATCTGCTCAAGTGAGTACATGAGAACTATTCAATTGAGCACATAGCTATCATAATAATAAGAAAGAGAAAAAAATGTCTGAACCTATTGTTTACTATATTAAACACAGTTTACTTAATTGGACTGAATTATATGTACAGATTCCTCCTCTCCCTACCCAATGGGACGGTGCGCTTGTCTGGAGAGAGGAAATGTGAGGGAGCTGTGGAGGTTTACGTCAGTCAGAGGTGGAGGAGAGTTCTGCTGGACTCCTGGAATCAGTCTGAAGCCTCAGTGGTGTGCAGACAGCTGGCCTGTGGTTCTGCTGTTGGGTTCTCTGGTTCTATTGACACAGAGGGTGATGAGTGTGTCTCAGGGATCCGCTGTTCTGGACATGAGACTCATCTGGGAAACTGCAGTGCTCCACAGATACTAAACTGTACTTCTAGCCAGCAGGTGACCATCAGCTGTTCAGGTGGGGACATTACAAAGTCTACCAGTGATCCTGTAGCACAACTATGAAAAAAACTCTTCTATTCTCTTCTATTGTTTTCATGCATCTCTTTTCGCCACGTCAGGCCATCAGCCAGTCAGGTTGACAGGATCTGGAGGAGACTGCGCTGGCAGGTTGGAGGTTTTCCACAACGGCTTATGGGGTACTGTGTGTGATGACTCCTGGACATGGAGGATGCCCAGGTAGTGTGCAGACAGCTGCAGTGTGGCACAGCCCTCAGTGCTGAGGTACCCACATCCTTTCCTCCAGGAGATTTACCCATCTGGCTGAGTGAGGTGGGCTGCAGGGGAGATGAGAGCAGCCTGTGGGAGTGTATCTTAAAAGACTGGGGGCAACACGACTGTTTACACAAAGAGGATGTGTGGGTCATGTGCTCAGGTACAAACACCATACAGTATCATGCTCACTGAGATACATCCTCACAACAGTGTTTAAATATCTGATTTCCTAAACCCCCAACTATGCATCAGTGTGTGAAGATTAAAACAGTCTTAGTCAGTAGTACTCGGACGTCAGAGGTGTGTAATTTTAAAGGTCGCAAAGTGAAAAGAGTGTTAAATATTATTATTGCAACCAAATAATAGTGGTTACATATCTGACAAACATCTGACTATTTTTTTGGTGTATGATCTGATCATTGGTTAAGAAAGGCAAGAGACACATAAATTATCTGTTGTCCGCAGGTTCATTCAACTGAAACAGACCACAGACAGTCGTGGGCCATGCAAAGGTCTAATAGACATCTACTACAATGGCACCTGGGGAAACTTATGTTTCAGTGACATGTATAAAAACACAGACTCTATGATTTGCCATCAGTTAGGCTGTGGAGAGCATAAAAAACTATTGATAAGACTCCAACTAAAGCCACGAGATTGAGCCTTCCTCACTGTAGGAAGCACGATACACACCTTGAGCAATGCAGACCTCTTAAGTGGGAAACAACCTGTAGGACGGTTGCTGATATAGAGTGTGAAGATCAAGGTTGTTATGCTTATTTGTATATTTATATTTTTATTATTAAAATATTAATCTCTTTAGTAGTACGTTGACTCTTTTATATTCTTGGATTTATGGCTTTATTTGACACAGGATCTGAAACGAATACAACAACCATACAAAAGACTGGGTTAAGGAATGTCCAGGTAAAATCAATGTCTTTGGTTTTACTGGTCTAACACAATACCGTGTGTGTGTGTGTGTGTGTGCATGTGTGCGTGTGTGTGGTATTCTATGTGTGTGTCTGTGTTAGTAGTGCTTATCAAGATTTCATCATCTTTCTCCTCTTCTAGGTGCTCAAAGCTGAGGCTGGTTGGTGGTTCCACTAAGTGCTCAGGGAGGGTGGAGGTGCACCTGCAGGGAGAGTGGGGGACGGTGTGTGACGACTCCTGGACAAAGCGACGCACAGGTGGTCTGCAGGCAGCTGGACTGTGGGAGCCCAAGGCTGTAGGGGGGGAGCAGGGCACATTTGGGAGGGGAAGTGGCCCCATCTGGCTGGACGAGGTGAACTGCACAGGCCATGAGGACCACCTGTGGGAGTGCTGCCGCGCCCCTCTGGATCAGAGTGACTGCATCCATAAGGAGGACGCCTGGGTCAACTGCACAGGTGGGAGAGCAATGAGATGATGTTAACCACATTTAAAACACATGAAGCAACAGATGAACGCTCTGAAAAATATATATTTTGGCTCTGTAGGTGATTCATAACACATTAAAACATGCAATTAATGTGATTTTTTCTCTTTTTTCTCTCTCCAGGGCCTCCACCACCTCCCACCCCCCATCCTCCAGTCACCTCAGTGAGAACCAAAGTTTCTCCATGTGAGCCTGTCTCTCCAGCGGCTGCAGCGGCTCTGGGGCTCCTGTTCCTGCTGGTGCTGGGTTCACTGGCTGTGCTGGTGGGGCAGAACAGGTCACTCAGGAGAGGTGCTGCAACATCTTACATATTTCAACATCCGTTTTTCATGTGATTTCTGCTTTATGATTTACCACATTCTTTTCTATAAAAGTTAGTTATAAAAGGTCATGTTCCTTTGTATAAAGGTTAGTTTTTTTAATTATGTCAAATAATTCTGAAACTGTTATAGTAAAGTATTACAGACTTTAAATTAAAATTAAATGTACTAAATTCATTTAAATTCATGTTTTAATGAGATATATGCGAGTATATGAAATACTGTTATGGGAGTCAATACCTCCCACCCTGCAGCTCTCTCCAAGAGGAGGCACATGGCACTGAGTGAGGCTGTTTATGAGGAGCTGGACCACAGACTGACCAGAGCCAGTTCTTCCACACGTCGTCAGAGAGGTGAGAGGTCAACAGGCTCGGTTTATGTGTACCTCCAATACACAAGCTATGCTACTCACACCACTGAGGCTAAGTGTAGACAAACATGTACTGTAAATAACATATCACACACTGAGGGCACAAGCACACCATTGGCAGAATGCCTGAATGAGTTCTTAGGTCTGTGACATAAAAGTATGTTTTGAGTTATGCGCCCCTACTGATAAGAATCTTTAGTGAAGTTTGGAGTGAAACTCATTAGCGCTTCTTATTTTGAGATCAGAAACAGAAAACCACACCGGTCTCACAGCTGCATCAAAAGACAGCACAGGAGCTCACGGTAAAGAGGAGGAGAATCATAACTGCCAAACCACAGTGTGCATCTGTGGTGTTTCCAAGAACTTGAGCAAATTATTAAGAACACACAAACAGCAATGCATGTATACCAAGTGTGTTGGTCTACATGTCATAGTGTATCTGCAGACATTCACAATCAGTACACTGTAAGGTTATGTTTGTTTAGGTCACTTAATGTGACACAGTTTTCGAATTTCCCTTCCAACAGCACGCATCCTGTCTGATGGTCAGAATTCCTGGTATGAAGACGTGCAGGAGGACGAGAGGAGACCCATCTCAGGTAGGGGGATGAGAGGGCGTCTGTTGCCTATCGGACAGATTCCTGTTGGTGTCTGATACTGATGTCTCTCTCTGCACTTTTCCAGCTGTTTCTCTGAGAGAGCCAGCGGCGGAGTACTACGATGATGCGACTGCCGATGATGAGACAAGGCTGGGTGATATGTTGACAGGTTTGTGGCTGCTTCGCTAGCTATTTAAAACATTCGGGGCTATAGACTCGAAGTTAGTCCTTTTTGTGTGGGGGTCATCGGCGCTGAAACAAGTTTTAAAGTAGGGATGCACAAATGAAGAAGATACGATTGTACAGGCTAAACAGCGGGTTTTGTGCAATTTTAGTCAGAGAGAGAACGGTGTGAATACGCTACCAGAAAACATGTTCTTATATTAATTAGGCTGTGAAGATCATGCAGGTGCGCATTGAAGTACGATGAAGAGATTTAGCCCATCGGGGGATCTGGGATCCCCGAGAAATGTTTTAATATTCTGTCGGACACATGTTTTTTGACGTAACTTCAGACAAAGAAATAATATGCCTTAGTGAATCCAAGAAAACAATGTTCTCATGCGTTATTTAACATCGCGACTAAAGTGGGCCAAGCTTTATCATATTTTCTATATATATAAATAAACAGAATGAACCCGTGAGACTGGGTGAAACAGTCTTCCTCTCTGTCGTCCTAACTCAACAGAGGATATTCCTCCTCCGACCCGGACAAGTGTAGCCTATTGCTTGTTGTCTTAGTGAATTAGCAACCTCACCAAACTGTCGATTTGGATAACGTCCGCCTCTGTTGGTATTACAAAATGCTAATCCGTTCAAAATGTATTTCAAACTTTCACAGACAATGCATTCGCGTCGCGTCATCACTAACCGATGCATAGAATCGCGTTATATTTTCCACCTGGACTTAAGGCGCTGTGAAAGTGAAGTTCGCTTCACGTTAGGATTGAACATCCCCATGACTATAACCTAGGCTACTATGCCCATGCTTAATTCCTAACATAAAACAGCCTAAATTGAGACTGCCAAAGCAAATTGATGAACATGTTGTCGTGTCGTGGATAGCATTTTTATTTGAAAATCGGTCTGATGAACATGTAATTTTAACGTAGTTTCAGAATGAAGGAAAAGGCCTATCGTCATGGCTCACGTCGGATCATTCCGAATAGTGTTTTCTAATTCTGATTAATATACTACCAATATACCTGTATACCTATGTACTATAAGGCTACTATCACCACTTCTAGTACTACATTTTCATTTCATTAATTTACGATTACCATTATTATGATAAACTGCGTGTTGCTGTTTTCTGCAGGCTATGAATAAATATGGAGGTAAATAATCACATGCATGAATGTATTACAGATATAGGAGCCTTGTTGTTTGGTTCGGGAGAGACAAAGACAGACGTGCAGTCAGAGGACTACGATGATGTTGATGACGTCACGAGCGGGGAGAAGTCATCTGAGGTGACTGGTGAGTGAGATCAAAGCAAAGCAGCAGGTAGAACAGAGACAGAAGCTGACTTTGATCATTTGTAAAGGAGGAGTTAGCAAATGAACACCAAATAAAAAAATAAGTACTTACTTATTAACACGTTTTAATACATGATTTTTGTGTTTGACTGAAATGTTTAATAGCAATACTTGCTATTTACACTTGGTATTTGCGGTATCATTTATGGCAAAGACACAAATTTTACATTTTGGAATGTTTTGGAATGCAATTATCTTAAATTGTAATGTTTTTATTGTTTTTTATTGTTGGCCTAAATAACTTTTCAACCATCCTTCCACAGACTACATAGACAACACAGGATACGATGATGTGGGAGAAAGTGATGAAACGCTCATCTCAGGTAGGGAGTACAGCCATGAGAACTGATCTTGGATCAGTGGAAACTCACACTATTCTTTTATGGGCAATACTATGAAAAGTGGATTTTTTGTCATATACACAACATCAATAAAATGTCTTGGAATTTGTTTGATGTGAAAAATTACATGACATTTGAGGCTTTGCTGTATTCAGCTGTGGAGGTGCATTAAATACTTAAATAACTGCTAACTGTAGACTGTTATTCTATTATGGTGTATATAACCTAGAGTTCTAATGAGAGTTAACATAGAGATGATGGCTGCATGATTGAATGAGAGGATTTTTATCAACAGAGTCTGTGAGAGAGGAGGGGCTGGAGTATTATGATGACATCACCACTGATGAGAACGATCCAGAAATGACCAGGGGTGAGTCTGTGTTTTATGAACTATTATGTCATAGTGTATTCACAGTATAGACTTACACATATAAAATTAAATATCTCTGTACCAGTCTGTTTATGTGCTTAATGTCTGCTGAATGTTTCTTCAACATCAACAGTGGACAAGACAAATCATGCCAATAAGGAACAGGAGGATTATGATGATGTGGGAAATAAGGAAGATGACCTTCAAATGACAGCAGGTATGAGACTGGACTCTTAGTTTTTATGTTGGAACAGCATAAATAATCTGCTAAATTTTCAGAAATCTTGTGATTTATTTTATTTGTAAAAATGTTAATGTGTTAAACTCACATATGCGCTGTGCTGCCCAAATATCCACTAGTATTGACATGATATCCAGCCAGAGAAAGGGCCGCCCCTCTTGTAATACCACTTTATACCACAGTGGTGCTATATCCAACATGACTATAATCAGTGGGAGACTGCATATTTCAGAGTGTATGAAGGCACATTCTGACCAAATGACCCATAATTCCCACATATTTATATTGCAGGGAAGACAGCAAACCATCCTCAGCAGTATAATGGTGTCATTGCTGGTGAGTTGTTCAGTTTTCATTCCTTTCCAGTACTACCTACCTGTACCACTACTACTACTACTAACACTACTACTACTATTAAAACTATTAGATTTATTAATTTTATATAAAAATAATTGAATGCACAAATAATCAGCTAAATTTGAGGTATTCCTGTGGTTTATTTCATTTTCCTTAGTACTATTAATTCTACAATTTTTGAGGTGACGGTGAAATATAAGGCTCTAATCCCCCCATTGAAGCTGTACATAGAGTACCTATGGAGGATTCATGTGGCATAGTCAGTGTTTAATTTTATGATGGTACACTTCGTTGTTAGATTCCCACTGGTTGTCTTTTCATCTGTACAGTAAATGGTACATTAATGTTATAGCTGGAATGTATTGGGGCTATGTGTGCTTTTCTTAGTGTAGAGCTTTCAACAGTGACTGTGACTGTGAAGAAGTAATGTAATGTCAAAGTCACCTACACTCTGTGCTGCCCAAATATCCACTCACACTGGCATGATGTACAGCCAGACAGGCCGCACCTCTTGTAATACCACTTTGCACCACAGAGGCGCTGTATCCAACACGAGTCTATTCAGTGACAGACTGATGCATAGTCCAGTGTACATGAAGGCACATTCAACCCAAATTACCCATAATTCACTCTGTGTCCATCTTTATATAGCAGTGGTGAAGACAGCAGACCATACTCAGGAGTATAATATAGCTGGAGAGTTGTCCAGTCTCCAGTTGTTTGGGATTTTAATTATGTTATTGATGCTTAACTTGTGATAATTGTATTAATCACTTTTGATTTGGCTGGTCAGTGGTATGAGTGACTCCTGTTTTTTTTTTTGGTAGGAACTGATTATGATGATGTGGGGGCGGAGTCTAGGGAGTGACACATGAGGAGGTCAGCAGAGCAGAGGACTCCATGGTGGCCTGGATTTCTGAGACAATTAAGAGACATCATTAACTAGTGCAAAGATTATTTTTTTACAACAAATATTTTTGTATACAGTACATAACAGTAGATTGTTACTGTATATTGCAGCCAATTTTTAATGATCTTTTTATTGCTTTTTCCAGTATTTGTTCTGTGAATTTTAACTATTTTACATGAATACAATGATGGTATGCCTTAAGTAGGCCAGCTGTTATAACATCTATACAAACTGAAATAAGATTAGTGTTAAATTAGTGTTATTTTAAACCATAAATGGTATAAATGTTATTATTTCCTTCATAAATAAAGGTTTTTGTCATAACTATTATATTTTCTAATTTTCCTTGTCATTTAACATAAGTACATATTAAGTAGATCCTCTTGTTAATCAGAGACATTTCACTATAAATAACAAACTTAATTTATTTAGGCAGCTGAGACCAATTACTATAGTAACAGAATATGTGGGTAACTGGATGAGTGTGTGGATCAGTCCTGCCAGTCACAGTTCCAAATCACTTACAAATCCAGGCTCACTGACACCAAATGCTGCCGATAGACAACTGTTGAAGGACTATCTTTGTGAAGAAATTAGTTGACTTAACCCAAGAGTAAAAGTTAGGCAACATATTAATTAATTTCCAAAACATCTGGGCTAATTTCAAGACAACTGTCAATCAAGAACAATCACTGTGTCAACCTTTTTTATATGTTCAGCCATGCTGATAACCTCTGCATACTGAATCTATCAGTGCTGGCAATCATATTGCTCCACCTAATGTCCAAAATGTGTCACTGTTATTAAAAACCTACATAACACACGTGAAGTTATTGTTTTGGCAGGCAACCTATCAAAGGCAAACTAGTATTCCAAAATAAGACGGAATTTCCCTTCTAAAACTGACTGCAGAACTGCAGTTTTATCTGGATGTCCTCTGGGTTGTCCCTGATGGGTAAAGCTTCACTTCAGGGCTGATTCTCTTGTTTGAGATGGAGAGTGCCCCGAGTGGTTTGGTGTGGTGCTACAGATGATTCTGAATGAGCTGGGCCTAATACACTTTGGAGTGTGTGTGCAGCTATAATAATGACTAATAAATTCAATTCAATTCAATTTAAATATAAAAAACTCCTCTTGCTGTTCTTATCCCTTATCTGTCTGATATACCTGTCTACTTTATTTACTTTGCAGTTATCAGATCCACCCTGAACATCTAAACGTCTGAATGTACCCGCAGTAAATTAGCTGCTACAGAGATGAACTGAGGAGGCAACATTGTCAGGCCTTGGGTACAGCACGCAGGCCCTCTGCAGTTTGTATATTAGCTGAAAGTTGGGTTAGAGAAAGTAATCCTACCCACACCAAGGCCACTCACATCTTGATAAGGGTGGTGGTGCTGGTGCAGTCAGGATTGTATTTATTGAGTTCTAAAGCGCATTAAGTACAATCTAGTCTCTACTGCTACAGGACAAACTGGCCACTATACAAGAGGACCCACACCTGACGTCATGGATTACCAACTCCCTAACCAGTAACCAGCAGACCACAGTTTGTCAGGCTGAATGACATCACATCTGATCCAGCAGCACAGGAGCACCTTAGGGGGCAGTACTGAACGTTTGCTTTCTTCACCCTCTACACAGCAGACTTCAGCGCTACCTGTAAACTGTGGCTCATTCAGAAGTTTGCTGAAGACACAGCCATCCCCTGAGTGCATTAGGGCTCAGAACCAAGAGTGCAAAAGTCTGGTGGGGAATTTAGTCATCTAGCGCAACTCAAACCAAATACAGCTCAACACTAAGAAAAGCTAAGAGTTTGATATAGACCAGGGGCTCTCAACCTTTTGCAAGCTGGGCCCCCCAAAAACTGGTTCATTTCAGTTGGGGCCCCGTCTCCTCTACATGCAAATAGGCAATGCTAATGTGAGCCTGCTTTGCCTTGCAAAGATCCTCAATTCTTGGTTCAATGTCTGATAAACATAGCCTCAAATCGTCCTCGATTTGTACACGATTACGGTATTTTGTTTTCTGAACATTTCTGAAAATCCTGAAAGGGATGAGAATCTTCAAGTCAACGTCACACAGTTGTTGGTATTCCTGCATCAGTGCTGCCCAGAATGACAAAAGAGAGCATGAGGTAAACTTTCAACACGCACGGTGAAAAAGGCAGAGGGGTAGTGCACGCTAGCAGTTAAAACAAAACAAAACAAAGTACTGGCTTGGGTTGAGATGGGGACCGTGAAAATACAGGTTGGGCTGTTAGTCTTTAAAAAGACTGTTTGGGTTTTGATGTATACACTGTATATCGGGATTGATAATTGACTAGCAACAGCTTGCACAAGCGAACACGGCATGGGACTAGAGTGAGTGTGGAGCTATGGTGCGGATGCAGACGGTAATATGTGACGTTGGGTCATGTTCGTGTCGCAGGCTCAAAATACTACGTACGGTATGCTAGATTTTACGAAACTATTGATTTTGTTTGTGTGTTATAATAGTCCAAACACCTGCATTTGACATGGGCGAATGTGTTGCATCTCCTTGCATCTACTAATAACAAATGACCCTCGGATTTTTTTTCCCTTGTAGCCTACTCACGCCCCTCCGGGAGAGTCTCCGTCCCACCTGTTGAGAACCACTGCTATACAGTAGACTACATGACAGTGGCCGACAAGTAATTTAGGCCACGGGCCCGATTTTTTTTCTCGCCACTAGGTGGCGGGCCAGAACCCGGCCTACGGCTTAGTTAAACACCCTGCGGTAAGAATTCTTTTCAGGTGCATCCGTGACCACCACCTCTGTCGCAGCAGCTGCCTCGCCATCATCTTAATTAATTGTCTTGTAGTTTGCGGAAACGTGCTACATTGAGTTATGTCAAAACGAAATATACTATTTCGTTAAATAATTAGAATTTTTGCTTTCTTTGTTCTGAAGCAAATAGTTTAATGACGGACTGGAGGTTAAGTTAAACTTAAAGCCACAGCTAGTAAGAGGGTCATGCAACTTTTCCTTTTAAGTTTTCGTAAAATAAAGACAGCGCGGATTCAAAATTGTAAATCCTGTCTCTGGTATTCTCTTCGTTTTGCTTAACATCTTGCAGTGGCGTGGCGAGGAGAAATTCTGCAAGTAGTAAGATAAGATAGGCTTAACTAACTCGTGTTTTCCTTAGTTTTGTTTTCTCCCACAGACCACTATGACATTAAGCATACAAAATTCCACAACATGTGGCTCCTTATTTCGTAGGAAAATTAATAATGTTTATGGTGGGCATAAATTCAGTTTTGAGTCGGCACACCGTGTTCCAGTACACAACATATCTTTATCTGCATGTGCAGTATTTGATACTCAGAAATAACTTCTGCAGAATCTTACTTGATAACATACTTGTAACAATTGTCAGGACATATACAGCTAGTTGGGCAGCGTTTAATATAATCTAGCAAGACAACATTGTGTCTGATTAATTTTCGCTGTTTCCTAAGGGGTGGGCATAAACTCACAGACGTCGGTCTGTTCACTCTTGCATGTTTTCAGCCTTTGGGATAGGCCTATAGCGCTACTCGGTACAAACGTAATTCTCCTCCTTAAAACTCCTAAAACCCCCTTTCCCCCTCTCTCGCATTAATGGGTTCACGTGGGGAACAGTGTGTGATGCTGCCTTTGACTGGAAGGAAGCAGAGGTTGTGTGTCGAGAGCTGGACTGTGGGGCCCCTGTGGAGGTGCTGGGAGCAGCTGCATTTGAAGAGGGAGAGGGCCAGGTGTGGTCAGAGGAGATCCAGTGTGGAGGAAATGAGACTCACATTCATCTCTGCTCATCAACAACTCTAAATCACAACTGCTCACATGCCAGAGATGTGGGGATAGTTTGTTCTGGTTAGTACCTATGTAGTTGGAAATAATATTAATGTTTTAAAAAATACTTTTAGGTATTAATGCATAACATTTGCTGAACCACACAGATTACACAACGTGTGATTCTGTATTTTTATTTGATTTGAATTTTGTTCATATAGGCAGTGTTAAAGGCTTTATTGTTGTCTTTGCTCTGTCCATACTGATACCAGATTAGCACATGACAGTGACTCCTGCTCAGGCCGAGTGGAGCTCAAGTACCTCAGAGAGTGGTGCACAGTGTGTGATGCATCCTGGGATATGAGGGCCTCCAGTGTGCTCTGCCATCAATTGAACTGTGGAACTGCTGTGGCTGTTGTGGGGGCAGAGTGGTTTGGTGAAGGGAGTGGAAGCATCTGGCCTGATGTGTTTGACTGTGAGGGGAACGAAACTGGTCTCTCAGAATGTGGAATCTCCTCATGGCGTCGACCTGCCTGCTCCGATAGACAGGATGCTGGGGTCATCTGGTCAAGTGAATACGTGAGGACTATTGAACTGAGTACATAGCTATCATAATAATAAGAAAGAGAAAAAAAAAGTCTGAACCTATCGTTTACTTTATTAAACAGAATAGCTGAACCCACAATTTACTTAATTAAATTGAACTGTATATACAGATTCCTCCCTCCCCCTGCCAAATGGGACGATGCACTTGTCTGGAGAGAGTTAATGTGAAGGAGTTGTGGAGGTTTACGTCAGTCAGAGGTGGAGGAGAGTTCTGCTGGACTCCTGAAATCAGTCTGAAGCCTCAGTGGTGTGCAGACAGCTGGCCTGTCGTTCTGCTGTTGGGTTCCCTGGTTCTATTGACACAGAGGGTGATAAGTGTGTCTCAGGGATACGCTGTTGTGGACATGAGACTCATCTGGGGAACTGCAGTGCTTCACAGATACTAAACTGTACTTCTAGCCAGCAGGTGACCATTAGCTGTTCAGGTGGGAACACTACAAAGTCTATCACTGATCCTGTAGTGCAACTATGAATAAAACTCTTCTATTCTGTTCTGTTGTTTTCATGCATCTCTTTCCCCCACGTCAGGCCATCAGCCAGTCAGGTTGACAGGATCCGGAGGAGACTGCGCTGGCAGGCTGGAGGTTTTCCACAACGGCTCACGGGGGACTGTGTGTGATGACTCCTGGGACATGGAGGATGCCCAGGTAGTGTGCAGACAGCTGCAGTGTGGCACAGCCCTCAGTGCTGAGGTACCCACATCCTTTCCTCCAGGAGATTTGCCCATCTGGCTGAGTGAGGTGGGCTGCAGGGGAGACGAGAGCAGCCTGTGGGAGTGTCCCTTAAAAGAGTGGGGGCGACACGACTGTTTACACAAAGAGGACGTGTGGGTCATGTGCTCAGGTACAAACACCATACGGTATCCTGTGCACTGAGCAACATTTTAACATTTGATTTTGTTTTAATACTTATAACGGTAGGTCACAGATCTGTTTTGGTACACCCTCAAATATTAATCAGTGTGTAAAGACTTTCTCAGTTAGTTTACTAGCAGTTCTGAAAACTTTGACATCACCCACTTGAACTTGAAGTATAAGGCTGTTTTTTAGTGGATAATCTGGTAATACATCAGGAAAGGGAGCAATAAGGCTTATAAATTATTGTCCACAGGGTTCATTCAGCTGAAACAAACCACAGGCAGTCATGAGCCATGCAAAGGTCTAATAGACGTCTACTACAATGGTGCCTGGGGAAACATATGTTTCAATGACATGGACAAAACACAGGCTCTGTGATTTGCCATCAGTTAGGCTGTGGAGAACATAAAATAACCATTGATGCAACGCCAACTAAAGCCAAGAGACTGAGTCCTCCCCAGTGTAGGAAGCATGATACACACCTTGAGCAGTGCAAACCTCTTCAGTGGGAAACAGTCTGCAGGAGGGTTGCTGATATGTATTGTACAGGTATTATTATTGTAATTATGATTATTATTAGTCGTAGTGGTAGTGGTGCTGTTAGTAGTACTACTAGCAGCAAAAATTATTACAGTATTGTGGTACATTGAGGCTTTATATTCTATTACTATTTGATTTTTGGCAAACAAACTAAAACAACCACAACAGTCATACAAAAAGACTCAGTTAAGGAATGTCCAGGTGAAATCAATGCCTTTTGTTTTCTAGTAGCACCTAACGACTGATCACTATATATACAAAATAACTGTGTGTGTGAGTGTGTTGTGTGTGTATCATGTGTGTCTGTGTTAGTTATACCTCTCAACATGTTATCTTTCTCCTCGCCCAGGTGCTCCAGAGCTGAGGCTGGTTGGTGGTTCCACTAACTGCTCTGGGAGGGTGGAGGTGTTCCTGCAGGGAGAGTGGGGGACGGTGTGTGATGACTCCTGGGATGAGAGGGACGCTGAAGTAGTGTGTAGGCAGATGGACTGTGGGACACCCATGGCTGTAGGGGGGGAACAGGGCACATTTGGGAGAGGAAGCGGCCCCATCTGGCTGGACGAGGTGAACTGCACAGGCCATGAGGACCACCTGTGGGAGTGCTGCCGCGCCCCTCTGGATCAGAGTGACTGCATCCATAAGGAGGACGCCTGGGTCAACTGCACAGGTGAGGGAGCAATGAGATGAAGTTAACCACATTTAAAACATGTGATTGAGCAACAGATGACCTCTCTGAAAATATTTTTCATTGATTATATATTTGCTCTGTAGCTGATTCATAACACATTAAAACATGCAATTAATGTGAATTTTTCTCTTTTCCTCTCTCCAGGGCCTCCACCACCTCCCACCACCCATCCTCCAGTCACGTCAGTGGGAACCAAAGTTCCTTCATGTGAGTCTGCAGGGTTTCCTGTCTCTCCAGCGGCTGCAGCGGCTCTGGGGCTCCTGTTCCTGCTGCTGCTGGGCTCACTGGCTGTGCTGGTGGGGCAGAACAGGTCACTCAGGAGAGGTGCTGCAACATCTTACATATTTCAACATCTGTTTTTCATGTGATTTCCGCTTTATGATTTACCACATTTCTTTCTATAAAAGTTAGTTATAGAAGTTCATGTTCCTTTGTACAAAAGTTATTTTTTTCATTGTCAAATAATTTTGAAACTGAAATGGTAAAGTATTCCAGTCTTTAAAATAAAATTAAATGTACTCAATTCATTTAAATTCATGTATTAAGGAAATGAAATATTATCATGGGAGTCAGTACTTTACTCCTCCTACCCTGCAGCTCTCTCCAAGAGGAGATACAATTCACTTAATGAACCTATCTATAAGGAACTGGACCACAGACTGACCACAGCCGGACATCGTCAGAGAGGTGAGAGGTCATCAGGCTAGATTTATGCGTACCTCCAAAACACAAGCTCTACTACTCACACCACTAGTGTGGAAGAAGTATTGTAACTCAGTACTTTAGTCACAGTACAAATAACCAGCAAAATATACTCAAGTAAAAGTAGAACTACAACATCAACAATCCTACTTAAGTGAGAGTTATAAGTACTTTTAAGTTTTTTAAATGTACTTAAAGTACTAAAAGTAAAAGTACTGGTGTAATATGTTGTTGGCTCCCATATGAAATTCCACAAAACTAGAAATGCTAGTAAGTAAAACAGCTTCCTGAAGGAAAAAGACAAAACATTCACTAGATCCGATTCAGATATTTTGATTAATAATGATAGGCTGACTAGGAAAAAAAGGCATGGTCGAAATATTTGACCCCTTACATGCAGTCAATAGTGTACATCTTCGGTCTCAAAACGGACAACAACCTGTCCATATCTATACTATATAGGCTGGTCAGAGAGATCATGGCTTGTTCTACCATGGGCTGCTCCGTAGCATCCAGATTCTCCATCTCCATCCCCATAATTGTTGACAGCAGTGTTGAGTGTAGAGTGGAATAGGCTACACAGTCGCTTAGGTAACATTAGGCTTACCTATTGAAGACAACACTAGTCAAACTGGGATGCAAATTCACACAAGTGAAGCAGCATGTATCGCAGCAACAACTGGACTACTTATTCACACAAGAAGGCCAAGTCACACAGGACAAACACATCAAAGACACTAATTTATATAGCAGGTAGCAAGCTGTCATTAACAAGCATGACAGCTAACAATGGTGATGCTGAGCCCAGAAAAAAGGCACTCTGGCCCAGACAAGAGTGCTTCGAGTTGAAGATGACAAAACGTAGCAAAGCATTTTTTACATTTACATTTACATTTAGGCATTTAGCAGACGCTTTTATCCAAAGCGACTTACAAAAGAGGATAACATTCAAGCTACAACACAATGAAAGAACTAACAAGGAGTGCATATTGCTAACATAGAATCTGCACTATTTTAAGTTGAAAGTGCAATAGTGTAAAACAGTGTAGAGAAATTAAATTATTAAGTGCATTCTCAAAATATATTTTATACGTCACCCATTGGGATGAATGGTTAACCTCAACGTTGCCATCTGCAAGTCAACTTCACACAATGTATCTGATTGGTTTAAACTTCCAAGACAGCCATGCAGTCTAATCAGTGTCAGCATCAGCGAAAAAGTGACAGCCTAATAAAATGTAACGGGATGCATTTTAGTACGGAGCCCTGGAAAGCTCAAGTGAAATCTTCTAAACATCTTCATGCTCACATTCACATTAGTACAACGTGGCCATGATTTAGATAACGTGCTCACGTTAGAGAACACAATGAGCACAATTTACTTTTAATGGAAACACTGTTACTGTATACAGGACCCATAGTGGGCCAAATCAAGTAATTTGAGGCATTTTGACACGGATCTAGTAAGGGTTTACCATGGTTTGTGTATGGCGCTCAAAAACACCCCGCCAACTCTCTGTTATTTGATCGGGACTGCTTTTCCCTATCAAAACACAAAGCTTGACTGGCCCGCTCTGCTGTCTCCATTATTTTGCCGCATCTTGCATGTCGCAAAGGACCACATTCTGTTCTCATGTCCATGCGCATCAGTGTTAGGTGTCAGGTCACCAAACATCTCTATGCCTCTGCATGTTAGGTCACTCCCCAATAACATGCAGGTCACTATTTGTAAATGCAGCCAAATAATTTTCCTGCTAAAGCTGTCTATGCAATGTTTCCCTAAATAACTCAGTATAAGAGTCGACCTGCCACAAATTAGGTCCACAAGACAAGTAGTCTCCTTCTCAGGCACCACTGGCGGCGATACTGGGACCTTCAGGATTGAGCTCACTTAGAATGATGTGCACCTCTTCTTTTCTGACCCGCAAACCGTATTATTTCCACTCAAGTAAAAAAGTATTTCTACTAAGTACAGATACGTGAAAAATCTAGTATTGTAATGAAGCATTTGTGCTTAGTTACTTTCCACCACTGCACACCACTGAAGGGAAGAATACAGACAAACATGCACTGTAAACAACACTGTAAACAACATATCTCATACAAAAACACTATTGGCCTTAATAGTTCATAGATCTGTGACATAAAAGTATGTTTTGAGTTATGTGCCCCTACTGATAAGAATCTTTAGCGAAGTTTGGAGTGAAACACATTAGCGCTTCTTATTTTGAGATCAGAAGCAGAAAACCACACCGGTCTCACAGCTGCATCAACAGACAGCACAGGAGCTCATGGGAAAGAGGAGGAGAATCATAACTGCCAAACCACAGTGTGCATCTGTGTTGTTTCCATGAACTTGAGCAAATTATTATGAACACACAAACAGCAATGCTTGTACTGTATACCAAGTGTGTTGGTCTACATGTCATAATGTATCTGCAGAATGTGACGCAGCTTTTGAATTTTCTGTCTTAAAGCACGCATCTTGTCTGACGGTACCAGAATTCCTGGTATGAGGATGTGCAGGAGGACGAGAGGAGACCCATCTCAGGTAGGAGGATGAGAGGGGGGCTGCTGGCTCTTAGAGAAGCTCCTGTTGATGTCTGATACAAATTTTTCTCTTGCTTTGACTCCTTCTCTCCACTTTTCCAGCAGTTTCTCTGAGAGAGCCAGAGGTGGAGTATGACAATGATGTGACTGCCGATGACGAGACCAGGCTAGATGATATGTTGACAGGTTTGTGGCTGCTCTGGTGGACTTTGCAAAATGTAAAAATATATGAACAGCTCTGATTAGTATACTAGTACTATCACTACTATCACAAAAGCTAGTACTGCATTTTTATTTCATTAATTTATTATTGTCATTTTTTTCAATAATGAACTGCATGTTGCTGTTTCTAGTGTGTATAAATATGGAGGTAAATAATCACATGCATGAACGTATTACAGATATAGGAGCCTTGTTGTTTGGTTCAGAGAGACAAAGACAGACGTGCAGTCCGAGGAATACGAAAATATTGATGACGTCACGAGTGGGGAGAAGTCATCTGAGGTGACTGGTGAGTGAGATCAAAGCAGAGCAGCAGGTGGAGCTGAGACTAAGGCAGAGTTTCATAATTTGTAAAGGGGGAGTTAACAAACTTACACAAAATGCAAAAATATTTACGTTTTAAGGCATGGAGCATGTTTGATGTGTTATGACTGAAGTCTTTTATAAGGTCAGGAACAGTTTATTAAGATAAATCATTTATGGCAAAGGCACTAAATTTCACATTTTGGGATGTTGCGTGTATCTTAAAGTGTTTTTTTTTTTCTTTTTATTATTGGTGCTTAACTAACTGTTTAACCATCCTTCCACAGACTACATGCTTGATAACACAGAATATGATGATGTGGGAAACAGTGATGAGAGACTCATTTCAGGTAGGTGGTACAGCCATAAGAACTGATTTTGGATCAGTGGAACTGACACTATTGTATTATGGGCAATGCCATGAAAAGTGGACCTTGGATATTTTTTGACTGAATGATTATGACATTTGAGGCTTTGCTGTGTTCAGCTGTGGCGGTGACATGAAAAAAACTGCCAAAATGCTTAAATAACTGCTAATTGTAGACTGTTATAGATTATGTTGTATATAAAATAGAGTTCTAATGAGAGTTAACATAGAGACGATGGCTGGATGATTGAATGAGAGGATTTCTGTCAATAGAGTCTGAGAGGAGGGGCTGGAGTATTATGATGACTTTTACAACATTTAGGTCCAGTCGAACTATTTAGCAATTTCTGATTGGATGAGACACACTCTACGTGTTAACGGGGGTGAGAATATCCCATGATATGCCACGGGTGACTCTTCACATCTAAGAATCATGCCGCATTTTCCACTGAGAGAACTTCCAAGCTGTTGATTAACTGTTGCATTGCCTGGAAAGGGAGAAGCTAAGCTTAGAACCAAAGATTCTATAGCACTCGAATCTTTGCTTAGAACTATTTTGGGGGCGGAGAGCGAACACACATAAATAACAACTGAACGGAAAATAGAAAATACATTTCAGTTTTTTTGTTAGTTGGCAATGGAAGTGTTGTATGAAAGCAGTATAACACTTGTGGTCGTGAAGTGTTCGTTGATATCCTCACGGGTGTGGTTACCTACGGCACTCAGGCTTCAGCCAAACCACACCCATGAGGATATCAACCCTCACTTCCACTCGTGGTATATTGCTTAAATCACCGCTGATGAGAACGATCCTAATATGACCGGGTGACATTGTTTTATGAGCTATTATTCCATATTGAGTCGCCTAATATTGGCAGTAAAAATCTGCACATATAAAATAAATATTTTGTCTGTCTGCTGAATGTTTCTCTAACGTCAACGGTAGACGAGACAAATCATGGCAATAAGGAACAGGAGGATTATGATGATGTGGCAAATAAGGAAGATGAACTTCAAATGACACCAGGTACGAGACTGGACTCATACCAGAATAAATTTTCAGGAAATCTTGTGATTTATTTGTTATAAATTTAACCTTCTAATTCCCCCATTGAGGATGTCATACATACCACCTACAGAGGATTTATGAGACATATATGTTGCTTACCTATATGATATACACTTTGTTGTTTGAGTTCCACTATTTAGTTGTTTTTTCAGAGGTACAGTGAAGGCACATTAATGCCATAGCTGAAATGTTTTGGGGCGATGTGCTTTTCTTAGTGCAGGGCATTCAAACCTTTGAAAACTCTGACTTTGAATAAAGAGACTTTGAAAAAGTTAAATTCACCTAGGCTCTGTGCTGTCCAAATATCAACTCCCATTGGCATGATATCCAGCCAGACAGGTCGCTTCTCTTGTAATACCACTTTGTACCACAGTGGCGCTGTATCCAACATGAGTCTATTCAATGAACGACTGATGCATAGTCCAGTGCACATAAAGGCATATTCAACCCAGATGACCCATAATTCACTCTGTGTCCATCTTTATATTTACATATTATTATACATGACAAACCAACAGTATAATGATGCCATGGCTGGGGAGTTGTCTAGTCTTCATTCCCTGACCTAACTACCTATAAATGATAATAATAATAATAATAATAATCATCATTTTAATGCACAAATAATCAGATAAATTCTGGGGTATTCTTGTGGTTTATTTCATTTTTCCTCATTACTGTTTTTTTGAATAGGTTAAATATAGGGCAGTAATCCCCCCATGGAAGCTGTACATGCAGTATCTATGGATTCACGTGGGATATTCAGTATTTACCTTTGTGATGGTACACTTTGTTGTTAGATTCCCACTGTTTTCTCTTCATCTGTACAGTAAATGGTACATTCATTTGATAGCTGGAATATATTGGGGCTATATGTGCTTTTCTTAGTGTAGAGCTTTTAAAAATGACCACACTGTGGAAGAAGTAGTGTAATGTCAAAGTCACCCGACACTTTGTTCTTTCCAAATATCCACTCACACTGGCAAGATGTACAGCCAGACAGGCCGCCCTCTTGTAATACCACTTTGCACCACAGAGGCGCTGTATCCAACACGAGTCTATTCAGTGACAGCTGATGCATAGTCCAGTGTACATGAAGGCACATTCAACCCAAACTACCCATAATTCACTCTGTGTTCATCTTTATATAGCAGTGGTGAAGACAGCAGATCAGACTCAGGAGTATAATAAAGCTGGAGAGTTGTCCAGTCTCCAGTTGTTTGGGATTTTAATTGTGTTATTGATGCTTAATTTGTGATAATTGTATTAATCACTTTTGATTTGGCTGGTCAGTGGTATGAGTGACTCCTGTTTTTGATTTTGGTAGGAACTGATTATAATGATGTGGGGGCAGAGTCTAGGGAGTGACACATGAGGAGGTCAGCAGAGCAGAGGACTCCCAGGAGTTCTGAGACAGTCATGAAGAGATGTCATTGCAGTGCAAAGATTATTTTTTTACAGCAGATATTTTTGTATACAGTATATGACAGTGGGTTTGTTGCTGTATTCTTTATTGCCTTTTCCAAGATTTGTTCTGTGAATTTCAATTATTTTACATGAATACAATGATGATATTGGATATATGGTATAACATTCATACAAATTGAAACAAAACTTTTGTCATTTTAAACCACAAACTGTATAAATGTGATTATTTTTTTCAGAAATAAAGTCTTTCTAGCCATAACTATGATATTTTCTGATTTTCCTTGTCATTTAACACTACTCCTATTTTAAGTGAATCTCTTGCATTAATCAGTGACATTTCACTGTAAATAACAAACACAATTTATTCAGGCAGCTGAGACATCTCTGAATCAAATCATTCTAGTAACAGAATATGTGGATGACTGGGTGAGTGTGTGGATCAGGCCTCTCAACCAGTCAGTTCCAACCCATTTACAGATCCAGGGTTACAGACACTAAATACTGTTAATGGACATCATTTGCTGTTGATGGACTGCCTTTGTGAATAAATTCGGCTAGTTGACTCAACCCAAGTGTAAATGCTAGCCAACATTTATTAATTCATTTCCTAAACATCTGGGCTAATTTCCAGACATCTATCAATCAAGAACCATCACTGTCTCAACCTTTTCATTATGTACTCTACTCAATCATATTGCTCCACCCAATGTCCAAAATGTGTCATTGTTGTTAAAAACCAGTATAACACACAGTGAAGTTACTGTTTTGGCTGGCAATCAAAGGCGAACAGTATTGCACAAAAAAAAAAAAAACTTCTTCCCTGTCTTTCTTTCCCTTTTCCCTTCTAAAACTGACTGCAAAAGTGCAGTTTTATCTGGATGTCCTCTGGGTTGTCCCTGATGGGTAGAGCATCACTTCAGGGCTGATTCTTTAGTCTGAGATGGAGAGTGCCCCTAGTGGTTTGAAATGGTGCTACAGATGATTCTGAATGAGCTGGGCCTGATGTGCTTTGCAGCTCCTAGCAGGTTAAGCTGACATGAGTTCTTATCCCTCAACTCTCTGCTAAACAGCAGTCAACTTTACGGTAATTAGATCCACACCGAACACAAAAGTCTGAATGTCACTGCAGTAAATGAGCTGAAGTAAAAAACAATGTGAGTGGGGGTGGAGTAGAGTAGCATGAATGAGATGGGCAATGGCTGTGTGATGGTATTCGTGGGAATAAATGTGATATGAGAGTGTGATGTATGTCAGGTTTGTGGGCTGTTGGGTGGTGGAGAGGAATGCAATGTGTGGAAAGCAGTATGTCAGGTTCCATGGAGGTAGTTTGGAGGTGTATGGAGTGTGGGTGCTATAAGTTCTATTTGTGCTGTAAGTCAGGTGAGTGTGTGTGTGCGTAGTGTAATGTGTTGGCATGAGTGGTGGATGTGTGCAAACTGCAAAGTCAGTGTAGTTTGTGTTGGCGTAGAAATCTCTAAATATGCATACAAATAAAGTGTGAATGTGGTGATGAGTGACATGAGCAGGGCTGTGTGGCGGTGTGTGTGGTGTGTGTGTGTGGTGTGTGGTGTGTGGGGTGGGTGGGAGGGGGGTGACTGTGGTGGTGGTGGGGCCTCTGGGACCAAAAGCTTGTACATGTTAAAACTCAAGTGGATATACATGCCTAGCAAGTTCTCATGGCTTGTAGTCTTTCAGTATCCCAGAGGGACGACCAGTAATTGGAAAAAAAAAATAGAAACAAAGAAAAAACTAGCACAACAGTATAGCACTATCTGAATTAATTTGCTGCCCTCTGTGGATAATACATAGTATTACAAGACCCATCTTCAGGTGACGTGAACATATGACATTTACTGTAGAACAGTAGAAGCTGCAGATTGCTATATGCTGTGTGTGTGTGTGTGTGTGTGTGGGGGTGGGGTTGTGTGTGTTTTATGTGTTTGTGTGCATGTGTATGTGTGTGTCTGGGTATGTGCTTGTGTGTGTGTATGTGTGTCTGTCTGTCTGTATGTTTGTGTGTGGTGTGCATGTGTGCCACCTGCATCCCCCCTCCCTTTCAAGAATCTCTGAGAAGCAGAGACTTCCTAACCACATGCATCTGAGTGTGTGATCACAGATGAGAGTGCACAGGGGGTGGGATGAGTTTACAGACACTGTATTACCACCAGTTTGACAAATATGGAGCGAAATCTAAACAGCGCCTTCTGATTTGTCACTCAAGTGTTTTTGGTGATTTCCTATCTCTCTTCTAATATGGTCACATCGAGTGTGATTGGTGGCTCAGGGAGCACAGAGGGTCTAGGTGGGGTGAACAGGGCACAGCTGTGTCAGTGAGTTGTGTGGGAGAGCAGAGGTTAGAGCTGTGCTGTCTGCTGAGCCCCAAACTCAGAGCTTTTGCTGGGGGAGATGAAGATGGAGGGCTGCCTGTGGGTCATCCTCCTGGCCTCTGTGGCCCTGACTAAACAAGAAGGTAGGGTATGATTTAACCAGGAAAAACTATGTGATTACTTTAAAAGAAAAAAAAATATTTGCATTTTTTCTATGTCATTTATGAATGCAGTGTCCTATTACTTTGTATATTACAAGAAAGTGTAATGACTTGTAAAAATGATTTAGAAAGGGTAAATTAATTTCATTGTTATTTGTAATACAAGTTAATATATTGAAAATATCGATACATTAGATTAAATATCAAATCTTTGCCTCTTTCTCTTCTCTCTTCTCTTTAGGTACCGTGAGGTTGGTGAATGGTGGCAGTCGCTGCTCTGGGAGAGTGGAGGTTTATCATGAAGGAGAGTGGGGTACAGTGTGTGATATTGGGTGGGATATGAGTGATGCTGCAGTGGTGTGTAGAAGAGCTGGGCTGTGGTGATGCTTGTAGCAGCTCTGAGTAATGCTCACTTTGGAGAGGGATCAGGGAGGATCTGGATGGATCGTGTGAACTGTAAAGGATCAGAGTCCACACTGAAAAACTGTAACCACAGAGGATGGCGAGACTGGTCGGATTCTTATCCTCATGGGTTCGATTCTGGAGTCATTTGTTCAGGTATGCAGAACAAATCTATTGAGATATTTCATGTGTTAATTCAGTAAATCACATAGAATGTACAAAATATCAGTCTGTATTTTTTTTGTTCTACTGCCAGTTATAACTACTAATTGCAACTCTGCAATGTTTAATGTGGCTGCACATCACAATTGATTTTCGATTGTATATGTATGTTTCTCAGTTGATTATTTTGTCTGAACCATCTAAAAGATATCAGCATAGAATTGTGGTGCTCTAATCACAAGGAGGTGGTAACATCTTGATATTTGACATCTTTTTCATTACATTTCAAGAAATTCCATTTTATATGAGGCACTGAAATACATTCATGCAATTCTACATCA
>PYXC01002517.1:100000-141749 GCA_015244755.2 Tenualosa ilisha | reverse complement strand
ATCATCATGACCACACTTTTCAAGCACAAAGATGTACACAGAATGTGTGTGTCAGCAGCCAGACTAACCTAAATAACTGAAGCTAAGTACCGTGGGCTTGGTTAGTACTTGGATGGGAGACTGGGAAAACTGAGTTGCTGTTGGATGTGGTGTTGGTGGGTGGCCAGTAGGTGGCACTCTTCCCTGTGGCCCCTTGGCTCATTCATCCATTCCCTCCCTCTGCACCTCAAGCTGGTGTGCGGTGAGCACTCTGGCACACCCAGCTGGGTGAGTGAGGTCCCTCTTTGGGTGTCTGGGAAAGAGCGGCAGTAATGGAAGTAGTAGTAGTATTTTTCCCCACAGGTTTGATTTGGTTCCTCTGTGTGTGTGTGTGTGTGTGTGTGTGTGTGTGTGTGTGTGTGTGTGTGTAGGTCTGATTCTGTTCCTGTGTCTGGGGACGTTGACGATGCTGCGTCCCAACGTGTCCTTCATGGCACCGTTGCAAGAGAAGGTGGTGTTCGGCATGTTCTTCCTGGGGGCCGTCCTCTGCCTTGGCTTCTCCTGGCTCTTCCACACCGTCTACTGCCACTCCGAGAAAGTCTCTCGCACCTTCTCCAAGTGAGGAAGCTGTGTGTGTGTGTGTTTGAGGGGCCGTGTACTTGTCTGCGTCCCTCCAAATATCTGTTCACTCTCAAGCCCAGTGACTGTGTGTGTGTGTGTGTAGGTTGAACTGTCACTATCTTCACACTGTCCCTCTGATGATAACACTGCTCCTCTGTGTGTGTGTGTGTGTGTGTGTGTGTGTAGGTTGGACTACTCTGGCATTGCTCTGCTGATCATGGGTTCGTTTGTCCCATGGCTCTACTATTCATTCTACTGCTCCCCTCAGCCGCGCCTCATCTACCTCTCCGTGGTGTGTGTGCTCGGCATCGCTGCCATCGTCGTGGCACAGTGGGACCGCTTCGCCACACCGCAGCACCGACCCACCAGAGCTGGTACCGTTCCACTGCGCCACTCATCCCCCACTCCACTCATCCATCTGCCTTTTCCATCCCTCCCTTCCTGCCTGCTTTCTCTCTCTTCTCTCTCTCTTTCCGCTGTCTCACTTTCTTCTCTTTCTTTGCCAGTCTGGTTGTTTGTTATTCCTTCTCTCCCTCTCTCTCTCCGTTTTCCACACGGCAAAGAGAGGATGGATCAGTCATGATCACACATGTGATGACATGCCGTGTGTATTTCCTATTTCAGGTGTGTTCCTGGGTCTGGGCTTGAGTGGCATCATTCCCACGATGCATTTCACCATAGCGGAGGGTTTTGTGAAGGCGACGACAGTGGGCCAGATGGGCTGGTTCTTCCTCATGGGGGCCATGTACGTCACAGGAGCCTGCCTGTATGCAGCTCGCATCCCTGAGCGCTTCTTCCCCGGGAAATGTGACATCTGGGTGAGTGTGTGAGTGACTGGGTGTGAGTGTGTGTGTGAGTGAGACTGTGACTAGTGTGAGCGTGTGAGTGGGTAAGAGTGTGAGTGAGAGTTGTCTTTTCTGAAAAGTATACTGCTGTACCACATACTGCATACGACCTGGGATGTACCAGTGCTAAAACTTTTTTTGTTGATCTATATTGAGCAAATGTGTGCTAGTTTTACTAAGTACTCACTAATTTTATAAAACAGCCATCATTTCAGGAAACAACTTAAATTGAGTGGACAAGCTCTTGGAACAAAATGACTCCTCCCAGATCTTGTCATATTCAATATAGAACAGTATGCCTTTCAGGAAGCAGCAAGCAAGAGTGAGTGAGTGAGAATATGGCCCAGTTTCAATGTCTGCCCTAAATGCACATACATGGAGGGCAAAAGTGTTACAGCATTAATGACCCCCGCCCCCCCCCCCTCCTGTTTGTAGTTCCAGTCCCATCAGATCTTCCATGTGCTGGTGGTGGCGCTGCCTTCATCACTTCTACGGCGTCTCCAACCTGCAGGAGTTCCGCCACGGCCTGGGGGGAGGCTGCACAGACGACTCTCTGCTCTGACCAATCACAGCAGTACTTCCTGCTTCCCTTCCCACCACACCTCACTTCCTGCTACGTCATTGCGGAGAAGGACACCTCTACACAGAGCATGTTAATGCCAGGGGTGCCACTCCAATCACTCACCTAGGCAGTGCCCCCACACACAGTCTGCCAAAACCACCAGGGAAATGTGTGTGTGTTTGTGTGTGTGGTGTGTGTGTGTGTGTGTGTGTGTGTGTGTGTATGTGTTTTAACTGTCAACCCTTTGTGGGACCTCAGAAAGCTTCACTTGTGTTTGATAAGGGAGTGTGATATGTCTTTGACAAAAACACTGAATCAACTGTACTTGAAGTCCTTAAAGTGCTCAGTGTACTCATAAACAACATGTTCTCTCTCTGCTGAGTGGCCTGAGTGGATTCATTGTGCATCTCTCTCTCTCACACACACACACACACCACACACACACAACACACACAACGCACGCATGTGCAGGGATAAAGGAGACGCTGTGTGCAGACAGGTACATTACTCGTGATGCCATCTTCTCAGCTGGGCACCCACACTCACTCAAGGGTCACCTGTAGGCCAATGTTGGGGGAAGCAGGCATTGTTTGGGGGAAGGACCGGAAAAGTAGCTTGATGCATGTCATACTGGTGCAAGTAGTGATGAACTGAATTGACAAGAAATCTGAAGTTGTTATTTTCCGCGAGTCACTGACTATGATTTATATGTTGTGACGTTAAGGGTTTTTTATATTTAGCATGTAGTTTGTGTCAGTTTGTTTCCTGAATTGTTTCGAAGTTTGAGACAATTGTAGTTCATCTTTACATTGTAGGCTCTGCCTTTCACGCAAGAAGTATAATTTCTGGAGAAAAAAAACTTTCTTTAACAGGTCTATTGGCAATGTGATACAATGGTCTTCGAATATTCAAACTCACTTCAACCCTCTCTGGTGACACCAAAAAAGCCTCTTGAATAACCTGCGTCGTTCAGTGATATTGAACATCCATGTTTTCCTTTGGAATTGTTTGGTGGATTTGCAACAATGTTTCTTTTGATGGGAAGGGTGGCCTGGCGCGTGCCCGCGGCGAGGGAGCGCGCTGCTGATGACGTCGGTGTGTTTTCCTTGAGAGTGGCTCGCACAGCTTGTGACAGACTACTGGATACGAGTTAGCTCGAAGCTCTTTCTTAGCATACATCTTTCTTCCAATACAAGAGAGAGAGTTTGTGTTGAGGTGAGATTTGTTTGTCTAACATCTTGGCAATCATTAGAAGCTGACTTTCCCACGTAGTCGCTGTCTGACCATTCGACAGACATACACAGCCGTAGTGAAGGGTCTTGCTGCTGCTGGGACATGAAGCGCCATCGTGGGCAACAGTAGCCGAAATCCCTGAACGTCTTCACCATAATTAGCGGGTGGGTTGTCAAACTAAATATATCACTCCAGCGATATTGCTCAGATAAATACACAGTCAATATGTCAACATTTTCTACCATCTCCTGTGTACACATTGCACTGAATTGCATTTGTTCGCTAACCAGTGTCTGCCAGCTAGCTAGCTAAACATGCTAACGTTGACTTCAGACAGTGTTATTGTATAGAGATGGGATAGCATGGCAGCGACAGTAGCATACCGTTAGTACAGAGCACAGGTGGCTAGCTACGTTTAATGACTTGTGGCGCAAGAGTCTCCTATGAATCCATAGATATTTTCCATCTTTTACACTTATCTGCCAAGTCAGTGGTTTCTTGTTTGCTGTCGCCAGCCGCGTTAGATAACTTCTCAGCCTACGCGTGTGTGGTAAGTTAACGTAATGCATCGCCAGTTAGCATAGCTAGCTTGTGGCTCTTTCTCTAGACCTGACTCTTGACACGCACACCGGTGTCGTAGTGCTTCAGGAAAAGCGACACTGCGACTGTGCGACACTGAGTCTGGCATTTGCGACGGCTCTATCCCCCAACTCTGCCCTTGGTCTGCATCCGATACGAGGCTAACTGCACAGTCACAAACTCCTGTAGTCATGACGCTGGGCTGCCTGTCTGGATTTCTGATCTGCTGCTGTTGGACGGATAAGGAATAGAACAAACAGTCAGAGGAGGGACCTCTTTGCTGTGTGTGTGTCTGGACTCACAGTGGACTGCCGTTGTTTGGTAGTACATGCGCTGCTACACCAGCTGTTTGGTGAGATAGAGGAGGTAGAGGGCGGGGTTGGGAACTGGTCTGGTGAGGTAGAGGGACAGTTTGGGGTGTGCTGGTCTGGTGAGGTAGAGGAACAGTTGGGGGGGTGCTGGTTTGGTGAGGTAGAGGGATGGCGGGTGCTGATCTGGTGAGATGGGGGGAGCGTGGTTGATCCAGACTCAGCTTATGGGAAACACAGGCAGAGCTTGTAAACACATTGGGTGCCTCAGGGACCTATACTACGAAGCAAGGTTACAAGTTTACCAGAGTAACTTTGGAGTAGCCTCTGATCTCAATAACTGATCTGTTGTTTCTCAAGTGGCATGTTGTTTGGAGATCAGCAGTTACACCTAAAGTTACCAAGCTTAGCCAGTAACCTTGCTTCATAGTACACCCTCTTGCTCTGTTACTGCGCTGACCCAGGTAATGTGAGGCTGGGCTGAGTCAGTCCTCTGTGTGTGTGTGTGTGTGTGTGTGTGTGGTACATGGAGTGAGATGACACAGTGATCATTGTCAATCATCAGGTAAGTGAAGGCTGCTTCCTGATTGGCTGCTTGGCTGCCAGCTTCCTTCCTGCCCTGGAACTCCCTGCGGAGCCAACCCCCCCTCCCCGCTTGTGGTTGCCATGGCTCCCAAAGACATCATGACCAACTCACATGCCAAGTCTATCCTAAACGCCATGAACTCGCTGCGGAAGAGTAACACGCTCTGTGACATCACGCTGCGTGTGGACAACGCAGACTTCCCTGCACACCGCATCGTCCTGGCCGCCTGCAGCGACTACTTCTGTGCCATGTTCACTAGCGAGGTAACCATGACGCCCAACAAGGCTCACCATGACAACAGCACTGATGGAGCACATGGCCCAGACACTCGCATTCACACACACACACACACATACACTCACTTTTACTTACACACGTGCATATACTCACTTACACACACACATACACACATGCATATACACACTAACTTACACACACACTCACACACACACACATTTTGTTCTTTCTCAGAATCTGTTGCTCTCCATCTGTCGTTCATATGTGCTCTCAGCATCTCTCTCTCTCTTCCTCCACACTCTTTTTTTTTATCTTTTTCTTCAGACAGACTCAGTGACTGATGTCCTAGACGCACACCAGACACACACCTAGACAACCAGGAACTGCACACACACTCACGCTGGACACACACTACCACACTCAGACACTGGACACACTAGACATACACACACTCTCTCTCAGCAACTCACACACTGGACACACACAGTGCTTGCAAGGCTTGTTTCACTTTAGACTGGGAATTAGTCACTGTGTGTGTGTGTGTGTGTGTGTGTGTGTGTGTGTGTGTGTGTGTGTGTGGTGTGTGTGTGTGTGTGTGCGTGCGCGCGCGTGCACTTGCTCTTCCCCTCTCTGTCGTGACGTGCTGTGTGTCCCTTGTCTCTCCCTGTAGCTCTCTGAGAAGGGGAAGTCATTTGTGGACATCCAGGGTCTGACTGCGTCCACCATGGAGATCCTGCTGGACTTTGTTTACACAGAGACGGTACTGGTCACAGTGGAGAATGTCCAGGAGCTCCTTCCTGCCGCCTGTCTGCTACAGCTCAAAGGTAAAAAAACACACACACACTCACACTTATTCACATGCTCACTCACACACACACACACGCACACACACTCTTGTTCCCACACACATTTACACTCGCCCACACCCTCAAACACACACACACTCACACACCTACACTCACGCTCACTCACACACACACACACACACACGCGGATACTCTCGTCCCTTGGTCTGATCTCTGCTGCAACTTCAAAGGATAATCACACAAAGACTCACAATTACACCTTCGTTTCTTTCTCTCTCTCTCATACGCACACACTCACACACACACTCACTCACTCACTCACTCACTCACTCACAACCACTCAAAAAGAATACAGTCATACACACTCAATCACAGAATCACAGAAGCTGCAGCAGCTGCTCAAATGGTCACACACACATACACACACACACACACTCACACACCCATATACACACACACACACAGACAGACAGAGACACATAAACACTCACTCACTCACACACACACACTCATTTGGAGGGCTCTGTGAGCGTAAGTGTGTGTTGTGGTCTATGAGAGGCCTGCTGTGAGCTGATGATCAGATAAGAGGGTGTCTGTGGTCCAAACAGGAAATGACCCCCACTTCCTGTTAGTGTGGCATTGTGTCTATGTTCACACCCTGTGGGCCACAGCCAGCACTGCCTGGGCAATTCAACCAATAGTGTATCAGCAACACGGCTTTACATCTCCAGCCAGCCAATGGCGTATCAGCAACACGGCTTTACATCTCCAGCCAGCCAATGGTGTATCAGCAACATGGCTTTGCATCTCTAGTTAGCCAATGGCATGTCAGCAACACGGCTTTACATCTCTAGTTAGCCAATGGTGTATCAGCAACATGGCTTTGCATCTCTAGTTAGCCAATGGCATGTCAGCAAGTTGGCTTTGCTTCTCTAGTGCTGTGAAACCTATGAGCTACTGATGTCTGACTGATGTCAAAGTCAAAATGGAATCCATAAAGTGCTTTTGGACCCAGTCATATGGAGTGAGTGTATGAAGAAACTAAAACTGTATGTGTGCGTTGCCGTGGATGTGCCAATCAGTGTGTTATAGTGTGATTTAGAAAGGTGTGTGTGTGTGTGTGTGTGTGTGTGTGTGTGTGTGGTGTGTGCGTGTGCGTAAGTGTGTGTGTGTGATATGACTGAACTGCACCCTATACAACTGTACTCCCCTCAGAGCAGTCCTCCCAAACCCTCCCTTTACCCTTCATCCCTCTGACCTCTCTCTGTCTCCAAGGGGTCAAAAGGGCATGCTGTGACTTCCTAAACAGCCAGCTGGACCATCCAACTGCCTGGGCATTCGAGACTTTGCTGAGATGCACAACTGCCTGGACCTCATGCAGGCTGCAGAGCTCTTCTCTCAGAAACACTTCTCCGAGGTGGTTCAACACGAGGAGTTTATGCTCCTCAACCAGAACGAGGTGGAGAAACTCATCAAGTGTGACGAGATCCAGGTAGTGTGTGTGTGTGTGTGTGTGTGTGTGTGTGTGTGTGGATTAGGGTTCTCCGAGGTGGTTCAACACGAGGAGTTTATGCTCCTCAACCAGAACAAGGTGGAAAAACTCATCAAGTGTGACGAGATCCAGGTAGTGTGTGTGTGTGTGTGTGTGTGTGTGTGTGTGTGTGTGTGTGTGTGTGTGTGTGGATTAGGGTTCTCTGAGGTGGTCAACACGAGGAGTTTATGCTCCTCAACCAGAACAAGGTGGAGAAACTCAATCAAGTCCAACAAGATCCAGGTTGTGTGTTGTGTGGGGATGGGTGGGTTTAGAGGTGGATGACTTCAAATTAGTAGCAATGTGTCGAAATCACAGCAACACAATGCCTCCTAATATAGGGTAGGGTAGAGTATGCATAGGGAGGACATTAAGCTGAAGGGCTGTACATTTACATTTATGCATTTAGCAGATGCTTTTATCAAGCGACTTACAATTTGTCAGTTATCAATTGTTCACGGCCAGTCTCCCCTAGTGTCTTGCTCAAGGGCACAACAGTGGCAGCTGGGATTCGAACCCACAACTTTTCAGGCTACTTGCACGCTAGCCAGGTTCCTTAACCACCACCCACACCACCTGTAGAGTATGCATAGGGAGGACACTTAGGATGAAGGAGGTAGAGTATGCATAGGGAGACACTTAAGATGAAGGAGGGTAGAGTATGCATAGGGAGGACACTTAGGATGAAGGAGGGTAGAGTATGCATAGAGAGGACACTTAAGATGAAGGAGGGTAGAGTATGCATAGGGAGACACTTAGGATGAAGGAGGTAGAGTATGCATAGGGAGGACACTTAGGATGAAGGAGGGTAGAGTATGCATAGGGAGGACACTTAGGATGAAGGAGGGTAGAGTATGCATAGGGAGGACACTTAGGATGAAGGAGGGTAGAGTATGCATAGGGAGGACACTTAGGATGAAGGAGGGTAGAGTATGCATAGGGACGTCCAGTGCAAAGACACTGTTTGACACAGACAAGTTAAAGACAGGCACATTAACAAAGTTACACACACAGGAATTAAGTGTGTGGTCCCAGAAATTTCACACACACTAAAATTACAAACAAACACAGACACACAAAGCTGTGCAATGGGGCTCATATAACCAGTAAAAACAGGAGAACAGTCTAGATGCGGCCAGCATGTAGTGGAGAAGGCAGAGAAAGACAGACTTGTGCCCAAGACTCCATAACCCCCCCCCCAAACCAAATTATATTATGTATAGACCTGGACCTATAATATCTATAGAAAATTGGTATCTTGTTTCTAGTGGTTTCTAGCACAAGGGGAGACAGTTTGTGGTGTTGTACAGTGGAAAGTTTTTCAGATTTTAATCGATTACACGGTCTACGTGCCATCTGCACTTCAGCGTGTTTACATCTCAGTCTGAATAAAATTGAAGAGGTTTCTGCTGCTTCCTAACAGATCAAAAGACACTCCCTCGCTTTGGCCTAGCTGTTTAGCTGCTCAAAACATGTGCTTGTGACCAGTGTGATCAATGTTACGGCAGAGCTGTCTGTGCGAAAGCAGACACAAATGGCCTCCACGAGTGACTAGAATACAGCCTATCACTGAGTGATGATAATGTGAACAATCCTCAGACTGGGTTGTTTTAGAGCCTCCAGAAAGACCACACCCCCCTGTAGCGTGATAACCAATCAGTAGGTGAGCCTATGTGAGTATGGAGTAGCCAGACAAAATAAACAACAGGGCCCTAAGGTGACGGCACGACTCCCCCTGTGGTCTGCTACACTGTTGGAGGCTCTGGCCATATAAGTATTTACATTCCATATTTCTGTATACATTTGGGATTGTTATGCACACTGCCCACCCTGGCACAGGTCTCACCGTACGTCACTGGCTTACAGTGACTGTGTGTGTCTGCCAGCAGTGATTGTGTGTGTGTGTGTGTGAGAGGCAATGCTGTAGAGCAAGTAAGGGGTTAATGGCAGACACTGCACTGTTCTTTCAACACCCCAGTAATTTGTGGTTTAAGAAAGGCAGCCAGTTGAATGCAGCCAGTTTAAACTTGTAGGTGAGTAAATGTAATCACATTTAATCCTCCGTTTCCACACACACACACACACACACACCTCTTAGACCTTCCATGTCCCCTGTGTGTGTGTGTTTATGTGTGTATGTGTGTGTGAGGAAAAGAGCAAGAGAGGTGTGGATGATATATCACAAATAGGGAAAATCCTGTTGCTAACACTCTCACACACACATACACACACATACAAATACACACACATAAAGCAGGCTAATTATTACTGGGAAAAAGAATTTATGCCGGTCCACCCCCAGAATGTTCTGGGTTGTTTGAAGTTTTCACAGATGCGGCAGGACCTGTTATCACCTAACACTTTAATCATAAGCTCCATATGAGTTTGCGTGTGTGTGCGCGTGTGCATCTGTGTCTGTTTGTGTGTGTGTGTGTGTGTGTGTGTGTGTGTGTGTGTGTGTGTGTGTGTGTGCCCTTGGGAAGGAATATGAAGGCAGAAAAGAACTAAAAAGACAAATTCAGCACCATGGTTACTTCATCTGAAGATGGACCTCTGTGTGTGTGTGTGTGTGTGTGTGTGTGTGTGTGTGTGTGTGTGTGTGTGTGTGTGTGTGTTGTGTGTGTGTGTGTGTGTGTGTGTGTGTGTGTGTGTGTGTGTGTCTGTAGGTGGACTCTGAGGAGCCGGTGTTTGAGGCTGTCATTAATTGGGTCAAACACAACCGTAAAGACAGAGAACCCTTCCTGCCTCACATGCTGGAACATGTACGGATGCCGCTACTCACACCACGCTACATTACCGACGTTATCGATGCTGAGGTGAGACACACACACACACACACACACACCACACACACACACACACACACACACACACTCAGACAGACACATGTGCAAACAGGACTGTACACATTTCCAAACATTTCCTCACTATACAGGGCAGTTAGAGTAGGACAAACACACACACTCAGTCCTGCTAGGCTAGGTAGCACAAATGCGTGCACACAGACGCACGCACACACACACACACACACACACACATACCTATCAGACCTCAGGTCAAGATCAAGCCTGAGCGCTGCTCCTAATGATGCCACTGTCAACACACACATAATGATTTTACAGCACGGAACCCGCTCACAGCGGTTCTCGCACACACACACATAATGATTTTACAGCACGGAACCCGCTCACAGCGGTTCTCGCACACACACACATAATGATTTTACAGCACGGAACCCGCTCACAGCGGTTCTCACACACACACACACACATAATGATTTTACAGCACAGAACCTGCTCACAGCGGTTCTCACACACACACACACACATAATGATTTTACAGCACAGAACCTGCTCACAGCGGTTCTCACACACACACACACACACATAATGATTTTATAGCACGGAACCCGCTCAGATCAGTTCTCACACACACACACACAATGATTTAAAGCAGCGCTACGCTATCGTAGCTGGGTAAATTTGACCCAGTTGGTTGGGTTAGAACTGGTTGCCATGGCCTAACATGGCAGATGCCGAAGCTGAAGGGACTGAGATGCGTCAGGGTTGTTTGTCATTGTCCAAAAAGGAGGTTTCTGGCTCTTGATATCAAGTTTGAAGTTTTAATATCGTGAAACATGACAAATTGTCTGATTGAAAAGGATGTCTCAAATAGTAGTGAGGGGTTACATACTGTTGTTTTACAATTTTACTGTGAGAGAGAGAGAGAGTGTGTGTGTGTGTGTGTGTGTGTGTGTATTTTATTCCCTGGTATATGTTGCAGTCTGCCATGTAGAGATGAGGGGGGTTATAGTAGGAACCAAGCTTGCTGGCTAACCCTGGAAACATCAGGAGGAACTGCTGATCTCCAAAGCTCAGACACAACAGATGCTCAGTGCAGCGCTCTGGAGAGATCATCCATTACTCCCAAAGTTACCCAGGTTAACTAGTAACCCCCTAGTATGTGTGTCTCTGACTGGATCTACATGTTTTCTGTGTGTGTGTGTGTGCATGTGTGTGTTTAGCCTCTGATTCGCTGCAGTCTGCCATGTAGAGATCTGGTTGATGAAGCCAAGAAATTCCACCTGCGGCCTGAGCTCCGAAGTGAGATGCAGGGACCCGCACACAAGCACGCCTAGGTCAGTCTCTCAACTTCTACCTTTGACCCCAGAATCAAACAAACGTAGATGAGCGATTTGATTCCTGTGAGCCCATATTGTCCTGCTGTGTGTGTGTGTGTGGTGTGTGTGTGTGTGTGTGTGTGTGTGTGTGTGTGTGTGTGTGTGTGTAGGTGCCAAGGAGGTGCTGCTGGTGATTGGGGGCTTTGGGAGCCAGCAGTCTCCTATAGATGTGGTGGAGAAGTACGACCCCAAGACACAGGAGTGAGTTTCTGCCCGTGAGACACACCCACACAGTGACACACAGACACACACCCACACAGTGACACACAGACACACACCCACACAATGACACACAGACACACTTAAGCCTGCAGTCTTAACCCAGCCCACATACAGTGTCTCACACAAACACACACACCCACACAGTGACACACAGACACATTTAGGCCTGCAGTTTTAACTCAGCCCACTTACAGTCTCTCACATACACACACACACACACACACACACACAGTGGCATTCCAGCTTTGACAGCTCCTCACACTGTGTCACACACACTCTCCTTGTGTCAGAATATTGCCCGGAAGCGGCGCTATGTGGCAACCGTTGCTCTTAACGACCGTGTGTATGTGATTGGCGGGTACGACGGGCGCTCACGGCTCAGCTCCGTGGAATGTCTGGACTACACGGCTGACGAGGACGGAGTCTGGTACACCGTGGCAACCATGAACGTGCGCCGCGGCCTTGCTGGAGCCACCACACTCGGAGGTGAGGCAGCATGGAGGGCAGAGCTTGACTGGGCACGTGAGGGAGGGAACGGGGAGAGTTATGGCTGATCTGGGAACAGAACAGAAAACATAGCAGGGAGCTCCAAGAGCCTAAACTGGGAACTGTACTGGGTGGAACTATACACCGGGAACTGTACAGGGTGGGTCGATAGAAGAGAAACTTACATTTACATTTATGCATTTAGCAGACACTTTTATCCACACATTCAAGCTCTATCACAGTTAACAACCTCACTAAGTGCTATAACACAGTTAAAATCCTTACTAACTGCAAGTTGCTGACAAGAAATTGGTAGGAGATGAAAGTGCGGGAGTGTGATAAAAATGCAGTAGAGAGAGAGTAGGGGTGCATTGTAAGTGCATTCCAGGTATTTAGAAGTTTTAAGCCTAGAGATGCTCTCGGAAGACCTGGATCCTTAAGAGTTTCCTGAAGGTGGAGAGGGTATCCGTTGCTCTGTTGGCACTTGGAAGGTCATTCCACCAGCGTGGAACAACAGAGGAGAATAGTCTGGATTGACCTGCACAACGTGTTGGCCGTGCTAGACAACATTCCTTTGAGGGGCGAAGTGGCCGGGGGTAACAGAGGGTGGTAAGGTAGATAGGAGCAGATCCATCAGTCACCCTGTAGGCCATTATTAGTGATTTGATTTTGATCTGAGCAGCTAAGGGTAGCCAGTGGGGTTCATTGAACAGTGGTGTGACATGCGTTCTTTTTGGATGGTGGAAAAACAGATGTGCAGCTGCATTCTGGGTCATCTGTAGCTGTCTCACAGCACAGGCTGGAAGACCTGATAGGAGTAGTCAAGGCGAGAGATAACCAGGGTCTGTACCAGGACCTGGGTTGCATGTTGGGTTTGGTACGGCCTGATCTTCCTTATGTTGAATAGAGAAAAGTGGAAAGACTGAGCTACAGAGGCAACGTGATCTGTAACGGTTAGCTGGTCATCAAACATGACACCCAGGTTTCTTGCAATCTTCGTGGGAGCAACAGATAGGGAGTCTATCTTAATGCTGACGTTGTGATGTATGGTTTGCTTGGATGGGAGGACAGCAGTTCATTTCAAGTTTTAATTGGAGGTTGTATTCTTTCATCCATACAGATATGTCAGAAAGACAGTCAGAGATTTTTGTTGACACCATGGAGTCATGAGGAGGAAAGGATAGATAGAGCTGGGCATCATCTGCATAGCAGTGATAGGAGAAGCCATGCGAGTCGATGATTGAACCAATGAGGTGGTATACAAGGCAAAGAGAAGGGGCCCCAGCACTGAGCCTTGGGGCACCCCTGTGGGGAGGTGGTGTAGTGCAGATGTTTGTCTTAGCCATGACACTTTGAATGATCACCCAGTAAGACAGGATTGAATCCAGTAGTGCACTTTGCCTTTGATGCCCATGTTTGTCAGTTTGTCCAGTAGGATGCAGTGGTTGACCGTATCAAATGCTGCTGATAGGTCAAGCAGGATGAGTACTGAGGACTGACGTGCCGCTCTGGCCTCTTCTAAGGCTTCTGCTCACAGACAGAAGCACCATTTCAGTGGAGTGGCCACTTTTGAAGCCAGATTGGTAGGGGTCAAAGAGGTTGTGCTGAGAGAGAAACTCTGTGACCTGTTTGAAGACGGGTCATTCAGTAGTTTTAAAGAGGAAAGGAAGAAGAGAGACAGGCTGTTAGTTCTCCACTTGAGTGGGAGCGAGGGAGGGTACTTTTAGCATCGGTGTTACCTGAGCTTTTTGAAGGTGGTGGAATGGTACTGGGCGGAACTATAGATGAGGAACTATGCTGGATGGAACTACTAGAACTATACTGGATGGAACTATAGATGGGGAACTGATGGGAAACTGTACTGGCTATTACAGCGATAATGTGTGGAACCATAGATTGGGAACTGTTGTCTGTGTGTGTGTGTGTGTTCTTAGATATGATCTACGTGGCGGGGGGTTTTGATGGCAGCCGGAGACACACCAGCATGGAGCGCTACGACCCCAACATCGACCAGTGGAGCATGCTGGGAGATATGCAGACTGCCAGAGAGGGGGCGGGACTTGTGGTGGCCAGCGGACTGATATACTGCCTCGGTACACACACACACACACACACACACACACATACAGACACACACATACAGACGGACACACACACACACACACATACAGACGGACACACAGACACACACACACACACACACACACACATACAGATGGACACGCACACACACACACCAGGGGCGACAGGACTCATGTTGGCCAGCAAGATGGTACACTGCCTCGGCACACTCTGTGTTTGTGTGTGTGTGTGTGTGTGTGTGTGTGTGTGTGTTTGTGTGTGTGTGTGCGTGCGTGCGCGCGTGCGTGTGTGTGCATATAAACATTAATCTTTTGTGTATGCAGGTGGATACGACGGCCTGAACATTCTCAACTCTGTGGAGCGTTACGACCCCCACACTGGCCACTGGACCAGTGTCACACCCATGTCTGCCAAACGCTCAGGTAGATGTGTGTGTGTGTGTGTGTGTGTGTGTGTGTGTGTGTGTGTGTGTGTCTGTACTGTGTGTACTGTCAGCCACTGGATGAGCTTCATGTCTAGAAAATCACTCAGGTGTGTGTGTCTGTTTTTGTTCTTGTGTGTGTGTGTGTGTGTGTGTGTGTGTACACAGGTGCGGGTGTAGCCCTGCTGAATGACCATATTTACGTGGTGGGAGGTTTCGACGGGACGTCTCACCTGTCGTCCGTGGAGGTGTACAACATCCGCACTGACTACTGGACCACCGTGGCTCCCATGACAACGCCACGCTGCTACGTGGGGGCCACCGTCCTACGAGGGAGACTCTACGCCATAGCAGGGTAACACACGCACACACACACACACACACACACACACACACACAGCAAATACCCTTGTAGATGCTCCCTGTCCCAATATCTATTTCTTTCTCTCTCTCTCACGCACACACACACAGTATGCTGTTTTGGATTTTCTGTATACCTCCCAGCTGTATTACTACAGTTCACATTGTGTGTGTGTGTGTGTGTGTGTGTGTGTGTGTGTAGATATAATTAGATAGATGATACATTCATACTTTATTATCATCTATGCATTTTAGCCCAATGAAAGCACAGTGTGTGTGTGTGTGTGTGTGTGTGTGTGTGTGTGTGTGTGTGTGTAGATATAATTAGATAGATGATACATTCATACTTTATTATCATCTATGCATTTTAGCCCAATGAAAGCACAGTGTGTGTGTGTGTGTGTGTGTGTGTGTGTGTGTGTGTGTGTGTGTGTGTGTGTGTGAGTGTACATGCTCCTCCTGCTGAGCTAACGCTACACTCTTGTGCTCCTGCAGGTACGATGGAAACTCTCTCTTAAGCAGCATTGAGTGTTACGACCCCGTGATTGACAGCTGGGAGGTGGTGACGTCTATGGCCACGCAACGTTGTGATGCAGGAGTGTGTGTGCTCCGAGAGAAATGACCTTTGACCCCAGGGATTGGCCCGTTTGGGGTGTTGGAGGGGGAGAGAGAGAGAGGAAGAGAAGAAAGCAAAGAAAGGGGAAGTCCCATGAAGACTAAGCCCGCCCCTCTCTGCCCAGAGGACATTGTGATTGGCCACTGCTGTCTGAGTCTACAGTATGTATGCAGAATGAATGTACACGCCCCTTCTCTCTGATTGGTTGGAACACTAATGACTGAGAGTGGACATCAGTGACATCACTTCTGTGTTGTTGGAGCTGGTTCCCATGGTGACTCACAAGATGCGTATCCACATGTGCTCAGCAGATCAAGGAAATGTGCAATATATGTTCTCTGCCGCCACCACACACTCAGACACACACACACACACACACACACACACACACACACACACACACGCACACACGCTCGCTCGCTCAAACACAACTCAGCCGCTGCTGTATGCCTTACTGTCCCATTTTGATCAACTTTGCACCTGGTCATGGGACTTGTTTCTCTCTCTTTCTCTCTCTCTCACACACACACACACACACACACACACATTGCCTTTGCTATAGTTGAGGCTCGGAACTCTAGAATCCTTTTTTTTTCATCATGTGTGTTTATGCATCAGACTTCTCTTTCTTCATTTGGAATGTGTGTGAGTGAGAGAGGGAATATGTGTGTGAGAGTGTGAGTGAGAGAGGGTGTGTGTGTGTGCCAGTGTACGTGTTCATGATTGGGTGTATTTGTAGAACTATTATTCTAATGATTTTAAGTGCATTTAGACAGGGAATCTTATTGTGAATAAAGATTGTATTGTCAGTCTTATACTCTTTTTATTTATTTATCGAGAAATAGACATGTGAACAGTTCATTGTATTTTTTTCATTTTACACACATGAATCTCCCTCTCCCCTCCCACCCTGACTGCACCGGACGGGAAAAAACACAGTACATATGACTGATGAATAAAACAGATACATTTACATGATCAACTTATATAATTAAATGACACTTTAAATAGGGACAGTATGATCTCAAAAAAGTCAAGCAGCACACATCTTGATGGAATGCTAGGCTCTAGACGTAGTTTTGGCTGGAGTGGAGGGTAGGCCACCAAAGTATGACAGTAGAGGCTCCCATAATGAAAGAAATTTTGTAGAACCTCTTACAGTAAATTATAGGTGAGAAAAATTCACCTACATACCAGTAGAGATACAAAAGCTTTGACATTGAGGTTTTTTTTTTTGTCAAGTTTATTCCCATATCTAATACACCAAATCTAGCAAATACATCTCAGCACAAGGTTGTAAAGTCACCCCATCAAAGGACATCAAACAAAACCTCAAATATTGTTAACCAAAAGATTGCCAGCGTATGGCATGTGTGGACATGTGTGAGATCAGCTCTATCTGTTTGGCACCTAACCTATCGACTATCTAGATTAGGGCAGAATGAAGACTCTCTAGCTCTCCTCCGGTACCACTGTGAGCTCAATCACACCTAGTCTCAGTCTCACACAGGAGGCACATTGGTTTAATCTTCAATTCCAAGTACTTTTTCCCATTCAGTCTTAATCTTCTCTAACTTAACATTATTTATTGACATAGTGAGTGTGAGTGTGCTGTAAAGCCCTTCACCCAAAACGTAACTGCCGTGGCCTATTGGGGGGCAGCCGTGGCCTACTGGTTAGGGCTTCGAACTTGAAACCGCAGGATTACCGGCTCAATTCCCAACCAGTAGACTGCAGCTGAAGTGGCCTTGAAGACACCTAACCCTCACTGCAGTAGCAGGCAGCCCGCTGCCCTGGGTTAGTGTCTGCTTAGTTTCACTGTGTGTTTATTCACCATTGGGACAGATGCAGACTTTTCTCTATCTCTCTGAAAGTGAGTCCACAAGGGATTTCTTTGGGAGATTCAGGATTTGTGGACCATGGCTCTTGGCAAACTGGCGAGCTTGAAAATAATGCAATTGGTCATTCTAGAAAAGGTTCCGTCTACATAAGTTTATTACATTTCAGGACTCCTTCCTATCCCAGTCAGCAAAGGCCTGATCTAGTTTTGCTGGTGAAAATGCAGGATTGATTACTACACAGTGGGCTCTGAATCAGATTGCAACATGAAGGCTGGATAAGGCCAAGGCCTCTAGGGAAGTCGACATACATGCACAGCACCAGTCAGTATTTGGGGATTGTATCCAGTATTTTAGTTTGTGTATGTTCGCTGCCCAATAATAACCTCTGAAATTAGGAAGAGCCAACCCACCCCCTGCTTTCTGACGTTGGAGGAAGTCTTTAGGAATTCTAGGATTCTGGTCATTCCATATGAATTCAGAAACCAATTTATCTCTCTATCTATCACAGTTCACTCTGCCAGCTAAAGTAATTTGCAAGACATCCCATCTTTGTAAGACAGGTTTAAGTTTAAAAGTCATTGGAGTAAAGTTCTTCTCAAAAAGCTCTTTAAAGGCAGGGGTTATATTGATGCCCGGATATTTCAGTCCAGATCCTGAAATGTGAAATGGTAGAACATGATCAGGGATTTGTATTGTCAACTTATTTACTGGTAAACATTCATTCTTTGACCAGTTCAAAATGTAGCCTGAAATCCATCCAAAAAGACGCAGCAATAAAATGATTTCATCAACACATATCACTGTTTACACTGTTTAGGTATATAGAGCAACATTTCATCGACATAAAGAGAGAACTGATTTTCTAATTCCATCTGCGTACACCCAGTATTGAAGATGGAAATTTTAAAACAAGGGATAGTGGTTCCATTGCCAACGTAAACAAAAGTGGACTAAGAGGTCAGCCTTGTCTCGTGGCCTTACATAAAGCAACATTTCCTGAGCACAGTTGGTTTGTGACTACAGATGCTTAGGGGGAAAGTAGAGAGGTTAGATCCATCTTCTGAATGTCCTACCAAAAGCCAAAGAAAAGATAATCCCATTTGACACGGTCAAACACTTTTTACACGCTTAATGAAACCACATCTTCTGGGATTTAGTTTGCACACAGGCTGCACAGGACATTCAATAGACGTCAATTATTAGAGAACAAATATCGTGCCTGATGATGGTATGGTGTCTCTAATCGCATGCCTAATCTTTTTGAAAGCATTCAATAGAGCATCAGCATTCAATAGAGATATCAAGTCTAGATGAACAGCATTTAGCTGCATCCCTACCAGGCTTCAACAGAAGCATAATGGATTCTGCCATTCTGGGGATTTTGGTAGTTTACCCTCAGAAAAGGACTGATGAAACAAACCTACTAGCATAGAAGTCAGCTGGGCAGAGAATCCTTTCTAAAAGTCAATGGGAAAACCAGCAGGCCCTGGGGCCTTACCATCCGGCATGAGCCTTACCATCCGGCATGGACCTTACCATCCGGCATGAGCCTTACCATCCGGCATGGGCCTTACCATCCGGCATGAGCCTTACCATCCGGCATGGACCTTACCATCCGGCATGAGCCTTACCATCCGGCATGAGCCTTACCATCCGGCATGGACCTTACCATCCGGCATGAGCCTTACCATCCGGCATGGACCTTACCATCCGGCATGAGCCTTACCATCCGGCATGGGCCTTACCATCCGGCATGAGCCTTACCATCCGGCATGGACCTTACCATCCGGCATGAGCCTTACCATCCGGCATGGACCTTACCATCCGGCATGAGCCTTACCATCCGGCATGGGCCTTACCATCCGGCATGAGCCTTACCATCCGGCATGGACCTTACCATCCGGCATGGCTGATATTGCAGAGAGAACTTTGTTGAGTTCCTGGGGTTCCTCTAATTGTCCTTTTTGACCAACAAAGAGAGTGGAAACCTCTGTTCTATCAAACAACGCAAAAATGATATTTTTAGTGTTGAAAGTTGAAATATTACTTTTTAAAGACAATGTTTATTTTTAAAGGATCTGTGGTAAGCTTTCTTACTACAATCCTCAATATGAGATGTGCTGAGAGGCAGATTTAGATTGCCGTCTTCTTCCCATGTTCATGAAACGCCCCTCGTGATCGGAGTAAAGGTTGTTCTGTTTGCGAGTATGAAACCAGTAGGACTGAGTCTGTAGGGCAAAGTGATGGTGATGTGGAGTATCTACAGTCCAAATCAATTATTGCATCGATCAGCTGTTGTTTTTTCCACTTATTTTCTCTGTTGAGATGTGCTGAGTGTGCTATTATTTCTCCCCTAAGCACGACCTTTAGAGTTTCCCAAAGTAATGATGGAGACACAGCTTTTGATCTGTTTGTTGGCGACAGAGATCAGATTGCAGAACATCTCAGCTGGTAACAGTGGCTGTTAAAATGCCACTGAAGTGGACTGTTGTTGTGTGTGAAAGATCAATCTAGAGGTGTAGGGGCACTCTGACTCTACAGTAACAGGTTCTGTAATGAGGGCTCAAAACGCCACACATGCTACTCGTTAGAGGAATTCATTTTTATACTCTTGCCATGTCTCTTTCTGCTGCCTCTCCTTCACATAGGCAAGTATGTGTGCGTGTTGTGTGTGTGTGTGTGTGTGTGTGTGTGTGTGTGTGTGTGTGTGTGTGTGTGTAGGAGGCATGATATCAGGTGTTAAATGTTCCAGTCCAGTAGGTTTGAAGGAAGCGCTAGGCTCTAGGCTTGAACTACTGCTGTCAGTGCACCCTGTCCTTACAGCTGAGGCAGAGTGTGTGTGTGTGTGTGTGTGTGCACGTGGGGAGAGAAAGAAGGTAGTCACTGACCCAGCCAATAACCCAGGACTACTGCAGAGACCCAGAGCAGCCAATAACCCAACACTACTCAGTACCTCAGCTCAAACGGCTATATGCCTGGGCACCTGGTAACCCCGCGTAGCCAGTAACCCAACTCATATGTGTCTGTGTCTGGGTTCAGTGTCTGTCTCTCAGTGGGCCAGAGAGTGTCTGAGAGAGCTGAGATCTGTTCTATTAAGGGGGGTGTGAACTTCACACACTAGAGACACATTTAAAATGCTCTTTAAGACTCCCCACTTCACTGACTGAATCTACTGATATAGGCCGCCACATAGAAACTTCTCAGTCACTCTTCACTAACTCAGTCACTGACATCTACTGATATAGGCTGCTACAAAGAAACTTTCACTGTCTGGCTGTGTGTGTGTGTGTGTGTGTGTGTGTATTGGGGCTAGGGAGCTGGCTGATAGGTAAATGCAGGTGGCCATTTTGTGGCATTTATGAATGACGCCACTCTTGCGGCTTCATCCTTGGTATATTTTGAAAGCGGTTCAATCCTTTGTCTTCACTAAGGGACGTTATTCAGCGGAGCTGCGCAGTAGACACCTCAGGGCGAATTTCAAAATCGCAGCGTCCCTCCCCTTTTCCTTACAAAGTCGCTTAAAACTTTTCGGTAAGGTCAAGGAATGATGTGTTTGATGTTTTTCGTACTTAATGTTCCAAACTTGAGATGCGCTTGCCAGTTAGTTAAATAGTGTCAGAATAAGTCTTAATTAAACTAAAATATTACAAAAATCTGCCCACCAATAGAGTCATCTCCCCTCCGCGCACCAATAGCGCTCGTATGAAGGAGGTCTCTCCGGAGACGCCTATAAATACTTCTCAGCGCACTTCTTCGAATGACATTGCTCTGTTGGCGGAGACACGTAACGCGTCTAAAGTCAACGAAGTTAGCACTTAGAGCACCAATCTCCTAACTTTTACCAGACTTTCAAAATCCATCGTGAAAATGGTGAGTTGTTTCCTGTTTTCGTTTATCATTGTCCTCGTTGTGCGATCTAATTTTGGACCAGGTGTGCCACATCCCCCGAGCGCGAAAATCGCAAGTGTGGATACGAATGTTTGTTAATTATAACTGCACATGTGTGAATCTTAACTACTGTAAAGTCTATTTTACTGCCCCCCTGAAATGCCATTATATATTTGCCCATTTAAACTTTAAACTTCAGATGATTTTGGGGCCTCTCTCTAGGCATCTTCCTGTTCGTGTGCTTTCCTGCCATTTTCTGCGAAGTTTTGTTCGTGTTACAAAGTCGACAGTTCTGAGTTTGTTCGTGGCGCAAAGCGGCATAGCGCGACATGAGCGAGGTGGGGGGAAACTAACGTTAGTTCTTTTGGAGGAATCCGTGGAATCTGGCAGAGAGGCCCATGTTGGCCCCGGTAGGGAAACGGGTAGGTGGGATTTCTTCATGCCTCGTAGCGGGATGGGGGAAGGGAAGGGTGTCGTGGGCAACTCGTCTGCCCGAAAGTCACATGCGTCAGCGCTCGCACTCCTTGACACAGTTAGCTTTTGAAAGAACCTTGTACACCTGGTGAAGATAGGGTCTGGTTTACGACATACAAGCCAAGACCTTCAATTCTGACCTGTGCAGAGGTTTCCGACCTGCCCGTTATTGTGGGTGTGAGTACATAAAAATCTTTTAGCCTATTTTTTTTTCGCCCATTTGGGAACCTCTAGGCCGTCATACAGGCGCCTTTTTCCCCTTCTCTCTCTGGTCTGTCCGCCATGTGCGTTCGCCGGGAACACTACGCACTCGAGGCCGAGTTTCACTCCTGACAAATGGTGGTCATATTGTGGTCGTTAAATCTGTAACAATATACATCTTGCTTTGCCCGCGACATTGGCCATCTGCAGATGTAGCCTAGCCGGTAGTCTGTTGAGAGGAACCCCCCCCCCTCAAAAAAGCGGTTAGCGTCCTTTGGCTTCACTTCTCTGCATCATTTGAATGTGCTTAGATTATTTGTCAGACACTTTGTGCGATTAAAAACGGCTTCAGATTGATGCGGTGTCTAAGTGGAGACAAGAAACATGAGCGCCATTTCTGCCTGTGGCACACACTAAAGTCTCAATTCATTTAGCCCCCCCAGCCGACTAACAATGGAATCCAGTTCGGGCCAGTTCTGATAGTGCCCCCCCCCCCTCCCCCCCCCCCCCCCCACACACACACACACACACACACACACACACCCTCCAGGCCTCTAAGGAAACTGTAGTGTTTTTGGCCTCCTGCCCAGAGTTTAAAGGAAGCTCAGCCACATTCATTTGAGCTTTGCTTTAAAACTGAGGAGACTCAGCACGCACACACAGCAAGTGTCCTAGGGCCGTGACTATGCCCTCAAGTGCGCCCACGCTTGGCTTAGACATTCCAGTGTGTAAATTATGTGTGCGCACCCACATTTGCTCTAATTACAGACTTGTGTGTTTGAGTCCAGGTGTGTGTGTGTGTGTGTCAAGTGACGCTCCTCCTCAAGGCTCATGACTGAACTCTGTTACCTGTTCAAAGTTTCAGTTCAGAGCTTGGGGATCTCTCAACATGGATGACGTGGGACGCAGTGTTCCACTGTGTGTGTGGTTGAAGTGAGGAATCTACTAAGCGTGTGCATGTGTGAATATTTTCAAAACCTTCTCAGGGGCCCCAGCCTATATGTGTCTTGACCCTGTCAGTTTAGGTATGCCGGGGTTCCACATCCTCAGGGACATGGGCATTAACATGAGGTCTGAGGGAGGGCTCTGCATGTTTAACCTGTGTGTGTGTGTCTGGTCTCTTCCAGCGTGAGTGCATCTCCATCCATGTAGGTCAGGCGGGTGTTCAGATTGGCAATGCATGCTGGGAACTCTACTGTTTGGAGCATGGCATCCAGCCTGATGGCAACATGCCAAGCGACAAGTCCACTGTCGGTGGCGGTGATGACTCCTTCAACACGTTCTTCAGTGAGACAGGGTCTGGGAAGCACGTTCCACGGGCTGTCTTTGTGGATCTGGAACCATCTGTGATCGGTAAGAACACGGGAACCACACAAATCAGTGGAAAAGCAGACACTCACAGGTCCATCTGGTTCCATGTGTGTGCCGAGCACCTGGGTAGATTAGATGTGCTGGCCAATACTGCCATCTAGTGGCCATGGAGAGCAGATGCCCTGCTTAACTACTTCCATGGAAAACCTGTGCTGTCTGCACGGTATAATTGTCATGGCAATCAGGGAATTGCGCCGAGACTTGTGTTTACTCTTCCTTGTTTGTTTTGTTTACCTGTGGCGCAGATGAGGTCCGATCAGGTACCTACCGCTCCCTGTTCCACCCAGAACAGCTGATCAGTGGGAAAGAGGATGCAGCCAATAACTATGCCCGCGGCCACTACACCGTTGGCAAGGAGATCATCGATATGGTGCTGGAGCGTGTTCGCAAGCTGGTGGGTAACGCCCTCGTCCTCAGGGGACTTCATGAACGAAGCGGCTGATTTGAACCTTCACATACTGAACAAGATTCTCTCTCTCTCTCTAGACGGACCAGTGCACAGGTCTCCAGGGCTTTCTGATCTTCCACAGCTTCGGTGGAGGCACTGGCTCTGGCTTCACCTCCCTGCTGATGGAGCGTTTGTCTGTCGACTACGGCAAGAAGTCCAAGCTGGAGTTTGCCATCTACCCCGCCCCCCAGGTGTCCACTGCAGTGGTGGAGCCCTACAACTCCATCCTGACCACCCACACCACCCTAGAGCACTCCGACTGCGCCTTCATGGTGGACAACGAGGCCATCTACGACATCTGCAGACGTAACCTGGACATTGAGCGCCCCACCTACACCAACCTCAACAGGCTGATTGGCCAGATTGTGTCCTCCATCACTGCCTCTCTCCGCTTCGATGGGGCCCTGAATGTGGACCTAACGGAGTTCCAGACCAACCTGGTGCCCTACCCTCGCATCCACTTCCCCCTGGTCACGTACTCCCCCATCATCTCAGCAGAGAAGGCCTACCATGAGCAGCTATCTGTTGCCGAGATCACCAGCGCCTGCTTTGAGCCGTCCAACCAAATGGTGAAGTGCGACCCTCGTCATGGCAAGTACATGGCCTGTTGCATGCTGTACCGTGGGACGTGGTACCCAAAGACGTCAACGTGGCCATCGCCAACATCAAGACCAAACGCTCCATCCAGTTTGTAGACTGGTGTCCTACTGGGTTCAAGGTGAGTCAGCACAGACATGAGTGCTGTGTGACTGGTTGATCTGAGACAAGTGTGCATGTGATTGGTTGATCCCCATGCCCAGTCATGAGGATGTTTTTCTGAAGCCCTGACGTGTCTTTCTTTGTCTGCTCCGCAGGTTGGCATCAACTACCAGCCCCCCACAGTGGTGCCCGGCGGTGATCTGGCCAAGGTGCAGAGGGCCGTGTGTATGCTGAGCAACACAACTGCCATCGCCGAGGCCTGGGCGCGCCTGGACCACAAGTTCGACCTGATGTATGCCAAGCGTGCCTTTGTGCACTGGTACGTGGGCGAGGGCATGGAGGAGGGTGAGTTCTCCGAGGCCCGAGAGGACCTGGCTGCGCTCGAGAAGGACTACGAGGAGGTGGGGGCGGAGTCATTGGAGGATGAGGAGGAGGGGGAGGAGTACTGAATCCTGAGCCACACCTCCTGAATGTTCATTGAGGGGGCGACCACCCACTGCCACCCTGCAAAGGGATCAACATTCTCTGTGTCTGTCTCTGTCTGGGTTTGTCACATCTGTCCTTTCAAGACTTCTTTTGTGTGTCACTATTTGGTGTACTGTTAGTCCTCAGTGACTGCTGTGACTGCTTGTAATTCACATGTTTTTTTCTCCTGAATAACAATAAAAAGATGCCTTGCATTTGTTGCTTGGGAGGTGTGTGTGTTTGTGTGCACGCTACATGAGGTGTGGTGATGGTTCCTGTTGAACCCATTGTACCAGCTCTTCCAGTTTGTGCTCCTAGAACCTGCCCGATCTCTGGGTGTCTCTATATGGACTCCTCCAAATGCTATTGGCAACAGAAGCTATACAGTATGTTCCAACAACCTATACATTACATAGGCTGCTGTCAGTACTGCTCAAGAGTAAGTTATATGCATCTTGTCCACTGCCAATGTCCAACATGGGCTTACTGGAAATGAGGCCTTAACTATAAAGAGTACATATTTATGTGTTAAGATGCCTGGTATTATAGTTTCCTAATTTATGTTTCTGAACTGTGGTCTATCAGCATAGTGTCTTGCTGAATGAAAGTCCAAAAGGCGGGACTAGTTTGTTGGTGCGTGAGGGGGGAAGGCATGCTGTGCCTGTCGGGATGGTTGCGAGCAGGTTTGGCATGGTGCTCATGTAAATGAACAGGATTTGCATTGAACTGCTCTTACTGGAGCCTACACTGTGAAACAATAATTTTTCTGTTTTGTCACTGGATCATTTACATCGCTAGTGTTTACTGCTTTGTCTGAGCTCACTGGTTCTCAAACTGGAGTCTGGGGACCCCAGGGGTCCACAGCAAATTACCAGGGGTCCTTGAAAAAGTTTGCCAAAAATATAAACTTGTCTTAGGGGGAGAAAAATACAAGAGACCAGTATGGCAGCCTAATCGCATTGTGCTCATTACTCCCACCAGCATAACAGTAGTGACAAATTAGCCTACATGAGACATTATAACGACTAGTCAAAAAACTTTCCTTAGGCATTAGTGTTATCTGCAAGCAAAATGAATATTAGTTACTAGTTATGTGAAACAAACTGTATTTTTTAACACAGTAGGCCTAGATTTGACCAAAAAAATCAATCCTTTTAAACTACTCCAGTGTCAAGTTTTGCCAAATGCAATAACATGCCGATTTAGAGCTGTTGTGGTATTAACAAAATATGTTTTTAGAATACGAGTTCAAAAGCATCTGAAAGATCAAATGGCTATAATCTTATATGGTCAAATTGTTGTAGCAATTATGAGGGGTCCTTAAAAAAATCTGCTGTATGAGGGGTCCCCGGCCAACTAAAGTTTGAGAACCCCTGGCATAACTGCCTCTGGGATCTGGGACTGGTTTCACTGGTCATTTCTCCCGTGGCGGCCCGACACATGTGACCTGTCAGTTCAGTGATATTTGTGTGGGGGTAGCAGCTCGTCGCATCGGGTGTCGCCGTTGATTCGGCTGACCTTGACGTTGTCCCCGATGATGGCGTAGCAGCCGAGCGCCGATGAGGAGCCCGAAGGCGACACTCACACAAAACTTCAGCCAAGTTAGATCGCACAACCCAGGCCACACGTTCACCAATCCAATCACAGACAGAAGATACAGAAGCAACCAACGGGATTGTAATGTAGGCCGAATAATTTAATCATTCTGATGAAAAAAAGGCCTCGGTTACCTATAACACATCTAATAGGCTTTAACAAAACGAGGAGCGCGTGATCAGCTGAAACGAGCAGCCTGGGCTTCAGTCTAGAAAGCAAAGAGACCAGGCCAGCAGGATGCGCTCACAAGTGGCGGAGGGCAAGGGCCACCTCGTGCACAGGCACGCTGCCTGGTCTATTCGAACAAAGACAGTGACTGCCGACTCTGCTTTAAAACTAACGGACTGACCTACTTTATAGTTCATGTTGCACGACAAACAGCAGGGTATTGTAATGTTCTTTGAACGACTAAATCCTTCAACGTCTGTAGATCTTGGATTTTTGTGCTTATCTGATACAGCAGCATTCCCCTAACTCCAAGAAGAACTAAGTTTACGCGTATTAATCACAAACTCCTCCTTCTCCAAACTCGCAAGGACTGTATCCAATCAGCAACTCCATAGAGTCTATTTAAAGAACAAGTCCCGGTCACCGTGAGCTGTCACCTGGGGATATTCCTCCGCGGGAGTAAACAGTATAGAGCTTCAATATTGTTTGATGAGCATACATGGCCCCCGACATTTGTGTCTTCAAATCCTGTCAGTTATTGCAAGAATATTATGTAATAATAACTTAAAACTAAGAGAGCGGCTATAAGTTCAAGCAGATAGCCCAAACACACATAAGTGACATCTGAGTTTCTTCAGTTTACCTCCATCCTTGGGAAAACTTTCACTTTAGGTGAACATGACAGCACGCAGCCATATAGACTAGACTGCCCGATTTTCCCCCAGAGCTCGTCTGGCCTAGTATGTAGGCCAACAGCTTCGTTAGTTGCGTTGTTTTAACATAAGCTGCATCGATTATGCTATTCTTGAATAAAGACGCGACTACCCCTGGGTTCGTATGTGTGTGGGGGTTTGCTTATCTTAAAACACTATTTTTGCACGTCAGTGTTTTGGTATTATTACTTCATTATTACAATTATAATTTTACTTTAGACCATGAATCAAACCCATATTTTGCATATGGGTTTATATTGTAGTCTACTGTCGTCTCCTTTAAATTTGATCATAATAAGACTTAATAACAATGTACTTAACCAATAATGAATTTGTACTACACACCACAAAGGCCTGAGAAATACTGTCTAGAAGATAGCAGGAGAAATGCAACGTTTAGTACACTAAATTGGTCTCTATTTTTTTGGGCGGACGTAGTCACTGCCTTAGAACAATCATCTCACGGTGTGTGTATGTGTGTGTGAGTGCTAGTGAATGTTGATGCTGATTGTTTGACTCAAAGAGAATCTGATGCTGGAGTAACCAAGGGATTGATCATCTTGTTGATCCTAACAACATTTCAGCCTGTCAGGATCAAGCGACCGGTGTCTACTTTGCCCTGGAACCGGACCACGACAATGACCCAGCCTCGGCCGGACGAGTTCAAGCCGCCTCCGGAGTGCCCAGTCTTCGAACCAAGCTGGGAGGAATTTGCGGATCCCTTTGCATTTATCAATAAGATTCGACCCATAGCTGAAAAAACTGGCATCTGCAAGGTCCGACCGCCACCGGTGAGTGCGGTGTGGGGGCACTGAATGATTCAAGATGCTGCAAACCGAATTTCCTCGGCAACCACTGTTTGAGAATTTGGATCATGTCTTAATGGGTTTAAAGGGAAATTTTCAACATGGCGGCTTTGGAAAGACTAAGCCAGTCGGTTTGCTATCTTTTGTGTATTCATCTATACATACCCTTCATTTTAAGTAGATTGGGAGGGCAGGAGCACGAAAGTGTCTTCTGCGATGTGCAGACATAGTATCACATCTTGACTCGCTGATTTGAAAAGAGTACCTTCACAAAGAGATCCTCTGATCACAAGGAGGAAAAGTCCTGAAGTAACACTAGCAAACGTCCGCTCAATAGAGCAGGGCTGCGGTGTAAATCCTCAACATACACTGTAGTAACACTGCAGAGATAAACTTAGACATTTATTTCAGTGACGACTATTTGTGACTATTGTTATCACCATTAATTGTCTCATAAGCGAAACGCTAACTAGTAAGTCATAGTAGTTAGCCTTTGACTGGCTAACGACAGGGTCGTTGTTTCTCAAGTGACATTTGGTTGACGTTTGTTGTTTTCCTCAGGGGTATACGGGCTATAGGGAACAAACAAACACTGTTTCCGAGTTCAAAATACGTATTAAAAGGAGCCTTCGTCCTGGTGATATAAAGTTGTATTTCTGCCATGTGAAAAGCCACTTTTCCTAGCGGAGAAACTCACCCAGACTGTAACGGTGTTGACCATGTTAGCCTTCTAGCCAACGTTAGCTAGCTGAAAGTTATGCTGTGGAGAATGGCGGATGTATCGACCGGCATATTGTGTTATAAACTACTTGCTGGCTCACTTCTGATTTACATTGTAGCAAAGTCATTTATACAAACACGTTTGTGGAGTTGAACTGATGAACGCCCTGCTTGCCCAATGTGTTGGCCACACAACATGGAACGGTTCCTTTCAGTGACAGCGATTCATATGAGCAAACATGTCGCTAGCCTAGCTGTTAGCTGTAGAGCCAGGTTAGCCACCTTATCAACCAGTCGAATTTAACTGCTCGAGCCTCATAGTTTCCTTTTTGCCCAACAGGACATTGCCTTTTATTGAATAATGTCACATTTTCTCATTTATAACTAGAATGATAATGAAGGTAAACATGGCCAAATGGTTACTTTGCTTACTGAACATTGTTTCTCTGTTCTTTCACATATTGTATTTTGGGATAAATAGCAAACTACTCTGTTTAAAATAATTATGAATTTACCCACAAGCACTGTGAGCGTTTTAAAAGTTCTCGCCTTTGCGCTTCTGTCCTGACCGAAAGTGCTGCCGAAATGGTCCTCCCGCTCCCCCATCAAGAGGATGGGTTACGTAAAGACCAGAGTAGGCGATACATTGTATCAAGAGCTGGCCATGTTGCAAAGAAAGTCTTGAGGGTCGATGTGTGAGGACAGGACGCATGTTACATAGTTCCATGAAGAGTGATGTTATGAAAACACTTGAATTACGCATTATCTTACATTTATTAGTTTTATCATTACCATTGCCCACCTACACCCTATACATCCGTTTATTGAGACTGGTTTGCACTGGTCTAGGTTATGGAATCGCGCTTTAACGTTGTGTAAATACGAGATAATGGACATATTCGTCCTTTTTTGTCGCGTTTTTGACGCTCAATGAAGTGACGCGCGCAGTGGAAGAAGCTACGTGACGTTTTCCACGCAGCAATTTTAACGTAGTAGCATTCAGAAACAAAGTCTCCATAAACAATTATTTCATTGATATTAACGTATTTTTTGTTTAGAAGTGTATATTACACCGATTTCAATCGTTATGTGTTCGAATCGTGGGTTAATTTCTTGACATTGTGTAATTAGCCTATTGCTTGATAGAGCTTCTTTATCGTAAATATGGGACATTTCTTTCAAACAAAAGTCTTTTGTCCTGCCGTTATAATACAAACCCTTATTTTAGATCATTGTTGGTGTTCTGTCAGCACCCCAGTCATTCAGATATGTAACTGCAATCTGAACTGGCGTGTTTTTAGTGACAAGACATTGCGCCCTTTGCAGTGTTTCACGAACTGAAAACAAAATAAAGTAATTCAACTAATGCCTCATGAGGTCAGGCGTTTGATGTGTGCGTGGACGTCCATACAGCGCGGTGAGCACACAGGCCGTCCGCCAAGCAGGGCCTAGTGTTGGGTGTTGTCTTCCATGTTGGCTTTGTAGTAGAGTGTGGAGAGCACCATCTGGCCATTTTGTATCTCAGTACTCGGGTGGCTTTTGAAGCATGGAGAGCAAAGCCTCAGTCCTCGAACGGTTCAGGAAATCGTGTGTCCTCAATCCGCACCGCGGGTTTCAGTCCCGCTTGTGCGTGTGTGTGTGTGGGAAAGCGTTCAGTGTGAATAAGTCGAGAAGCGGCAACGGTGTGTAGCCTACTCGCAACATGGCCACTGAAATGAATTAAATAATTCCTGGTCGTATATCTTCCTCGTCTGTGCTAGAGATTGGGGTCATATGAAGTTATTCGTATATGTATCGCATGGGTGGGTTATAGTACATTCTAGTGTACATGAAATGTGTTGAATCAAATAATGTGAAATATGCGGGCATTTCTCGGTGCTTTAGAAATCACAGAGACTGTAGGCGTGAAGCATCCGAGAACTCCAGGGTGGTTTGCGTTCGCAGGCGTGCTTCTTGGCCGTGTCGGTTCCTAATAATTTTGTGAATAAAACGTTCAAATTATACAAGGCTTGGTTTCAATGATTGTAAGAATGTTGTTTAGTTCTTCTCCCGTTGTGTAAGAGCTCACAACCGCTCCCAAAAGACGAGCTTTTGTGCTCGACGGCGTCTTGACACTCGGTAGATGCTGTTTGTCTCACCCTCCTTATTGGAACATTCTTGTGGCTGGTCCTTAAAACAAAGAACTCCTGGGCTTGTCAGCAGAGACATCAACACAAATCATTTTGTCTTGAGTGGATCATAAACCATCAGGACCATCATGTCTGCTTTTTGGATACAAGTTGATGTTGGTGCTTTGGGTCATATTGTGTTTATTGATAACATAGTAAAATTGGCAATACGTAAACACATTTTAACTATATCTGATGCGTGTGTGTGTGTGTGTGTGGCTGGCTGGGGACCTCATAAAGCTCTCTGCAGAACACAAAAAGGGAGTGCATTGTGTGTGTGTGTGTGTGTGTGTTGGGGGGTGGAGTGGGTGGCCTGAATGGTAAAGATGTCAACCTGGCATACTTGGGAGCCTGTGGAGAGAGGAGGCTTGTTTACACATTAAACCAATGCCAGGATGGGGGAGGGTGTGTGTGTGTGTGAGACAGAGAGAGAAAAAGAGGAGGTGAAAGTGTCTGAGCAGAGAACAGTAGTTTTTTGTTTCTGTTGAACTCCAGTGTGTTTAAGCCTGTCCCATCCTCTGTGTGTGTGTGTGTGTGTGTGTGAGTGTGTGTATTATTCTCTAGGGCTAAGATGATGATCTCACTATGCCAGTGGTGCCCTCATTGGTTGAAAAGGGAGATGATGGGATATGGATGCTTAAAGCCCCACCCACTAGCTAGGTAGCAGCTAGCCTCAGATCTGGTAACTAAACAGCAGCTAGCCCCAGATCTGCTAACTACCCATCAGCTAGTTGGATGCGTTGTGTGTGTGTGTGTGTGTGTGCTTAACTGCACATGGTCTGGTTGAGCTCGCAGTTTCTTTTTTGAGTTGGAGATCTGTATTTCATGATGCATGTGTGTGTGTTTTCGCATGTGAAGCAGTTGTTAACATTGACCACACCCTCAATGGGCTTAAGGGACTGGTATTATGGCTCATGGAAGTCAAGGAAGGAACCTGATAACTCCAGACACTACACTGAGCACACTGACCCCTGGTCTGGCTCTGATCTGGGGAGTCCGATAAGGTCCCCCTGTGTCCCATGTTGAGTGTGTGTGCAGTGTCCTGGGTGTATTGGACAGCCGTGGCCTATTGGTTGCCAGGGCTGGGCAGAATAAGTGGAGTGCTCTCCCACGCTCTCCCATTGCTCTCCCATTGCTCTCCCATTGCTCTCCCATTGCTCTCCCATGCCCACATCATGGCTGAGACTGCCCTTGAGCAAGGCACCCAACCCCGCACGGCTCCTCTCACAGCGCTGCTGTAGCAGGCTGTGCTTTGCCTTACTGCATGTTCATTGTGTGCCGTCTGTGTCTCACTAATTCACCATTGGGACAAGTACAGAACCTGAATTGATCATATATATATATATCAATCTGTGTGTATGCAGAGATCTGGATGTGGGTGTGTGGTGGCCTTGGTGTATGTGTGTGTGTGTGGTGGCTTACTGTAGGCGTATGTGTGTGTTGTGGCCTACTTTAGGTGTATGTGTGTGCGTGTGGTGGCCTTGGTGTATGTGTGTCCAGCAGACCCCTTTACAGTATGATGTGATCAGCAGCTCCAAAGCCTTTACATCTTGCGTGTGTGTGTGTGAGAGTATGTGTGTATGTGTGTGTGGTGACCTAGGTGCATCTCCAAAGCTGTTTTTGTGTGTGCGTGAGTGTGTGTGTGCATGCGTACGCAAGTGTGTGCGTGTGTGTGTGTGTGTGTGGCCCAGTTCACTGTGACCCTCCTCCTCCCTGCTCCTATGTGAGAGTTGGCCCCCGTAGGTTGCTAGGAGCCCAGACCTCACAGTGCACAGCAGACGCTTCCTGTATGGCCCAGCCTGGACTCATACACACACACACACACACACACACACACACACGGACTCATACACACACACACACACACACACGGACTCACACACACACACAGTCAGAGCTTTTGAAGTCAACCACAATGGGCCCCTGCAGTTCTCTTAGTTGTGACTGCTAAAGAGGCCTTGTGCTGTTTCAGTCTCATCTTCCCCTGAGGGGTAGGTTCAGTGTGTGTGTGTGTGGGTTTACAGTTATACGTGGGTGTGCGTGTGTGTACATATGTGTGTCTTTGTTTGTGCTCTACATACGTATGTATGTGAATGTGTGCACACAGTTGTGTGTGTGTGTATGTGTGTGCGTGTTTATAAGTGTACGTCTGTGTACATGTGTGTATGTGTGAGTGTGTGTGTATTCAGGCTTGTTTGTGTATTTAGTGTGTGTGTGTGTGTGCGTATGCATATCACCGGGCAACACACAGGACAAAGGGGCTGTCTGCCGCACTGATGGCTTTTAAAAGCAGACCTGCTGAACACACACAAGATACATGCAAGTAAACACACATAGAAACAATGTCAGTTGCACGCAGACACACATACGCACACACACACACTCACTCACTCACACACCTGTACAGAGCTGTACATTGTGACCTGTGTGGTCCCTTAGGACGGCAGAGGTGTATGCCTGGCTTAGGACAGGAGAGTAGGGTCAGGGGTCAGGGGGTATGTTCTGTGGTGGAGATGAGGTCATCACACAAGGTGTTGTATAGGACTCATGGGAGTGTATGTTGGCGTTTATTGGTTAATTACAGCCTAACAAGAAATCACTTCCAATTTTCTGACCAGTAACTGATATATGATAACTAGTAACTGATAAAGGATAACTAGTAACTGATAAATGATGACTAGTAACTGATAAATGATAACTAGTAACTAATAAATGATGACTAGTCACTGATAAATGATGACTAGTCACTGATAAATGATAACTAGTAACTGATAAATGATGACTAGTCATTGATAAAGGATAACTAGTAATTATCATGCTAAGCTGACCAGTTGTGGTGTAGTGATGAGTATCGGCTGTTATGCGATCAGTTTTGTGTAGTAATCAGTAATTACTATATTATGTGATCAGTTCTGTGTAGTAGGCTAATCACTAGGCCTAATTACCATGTTTTGTGATCAGTTCTGTGTAGTAGGCTAATCACTAGGCCTAATTACCATGTTATGTGATCAGTGATGGCTGTATCAGTAGTCAGTAATAACTCAGGATGGCTGTATAATAACTAGTAATTACTGTAATGGAACTGATCTCCTGTACTGTTTGTCTTACAGGACTGGCAGCCTCCGTTTGCTTGTGATGTCGACAGACTCCACTTCACTCCCCGCATCCAGAGGCTCAATGAGCTGGAGGTAATTTCACCTTTGTGTGTGTGTGTATGTGTGTGTGTGTATGTGTGTTAGGGATGAGATGATTAATCGTTTTTGTGATTAAGTGCGATTAAAAATGTTGCTATTACTTAATCGTAAAAGCTCCCTAACATTGTTATGCTATTCTTAAAAAAATAATATATTCTGACGGTAGCTGCAACTTACGCCCAAGTGGCGCAACTTGTATATAACGTTACACCAGCAGTACACATGGGAGGCCACAGGAGGGCGCTATACGTGACACCAGTTGTTTAGCCTCAGGACTGCTCAGTTCAGTGTGAATACGCATGCGTAGCAGGTGTGTGACTGTGTGGCGTAGGTGAACTTCTCTGGGAGATGATGTCAGACTGGGCTACAAGCAAAGAGTATAGAAGCCCAAGTGGGTTACTTAAGCTTTAAGCCACATTGTGTTGAAATAAATTCAAAAGACGTTCCTCTGTAAGGCCTGGAGGGCCGCTGCTTCAGAGGGAGTCAGATTATCATGGCAGCTAACGCTAATTGTTGCAGCATGTACACAAGTCAAGCTGTAGTAATTTACCCGGTGTGGCCTCACTGTTTGTCCGTGGTCATCCACACCTCGTTCCAGTCAGCCCCTATGCCAGTTGTGGGCTGCTTGTAGACGTCTAGTGCTGAAGACATCTGATCACTGTTTCAGTTCTTTATGATACGATATGATCCTCTCATTTCTCCCCATAAACCCACTACAACTTCAAACCAACACACATGTCATTTGTTACTGTGAAATGAAAATGGGATTAGGGAAAATAATTTAAAAAATAGATGTGACTATTGATAATTACACCTCAGTTTTCTCTGGCACTAATCTTACTAATTAATCAACCATCAATATCTGTAATTGTCTCATCCCTAGTGTGCGTGTGGGTGTATGTGTGTGTGCGTGCGCAGGCGCACTTTTCCGCTATCATTTCAAGACTGTTTGTGTGGTGTGTGTGTATAATTGTCAGCATGTGTATTTCTGTATATGTGCATGTGTGTGTAACCAGATGTAGTGTGTATGTGTAGGGGTCTCTTACTACTCTGGTCCCTCTCAGTGGGTAGGTCAGAGGCCAGAGTTCAAAGGTGACATCTAGATTTGATAGTCAGCAGATTCCCCCTGTGCTCTAAGTGTGTGTGTGTGTGTGTGTGTGTGTGTGTGTGTGTGTGTGTGTGAGTGTGAGTTATACAGACCCCAGGGGTGCAGTTAATGATTGCTATGTGTACTCTCTCGCTGTCTAACCATCACTGTTCCCACTGGGTTGTCCTGCTCACTCCTCTTATAGAGATGTGGGTAGCAGTGGGTTTGGGGAGACAGACTTAAAAGATGTTTTATCTGGGTTACATGTAGTTAGCATAGCTAGCATAGGTAGCATAGTTCATCTGGGTTACATGTAGTTAGCATAGCTAGCATAGGTAGCATATTTCATCTGGCTTTCATGTGAGATTAGTTAGCATAGTTAGCATAGCTCACATGGGTTACTTGTTCCACAAGTTAGCATAATTAGCGTTGTTCATTTGGGTCACATGTTTCCCTAGTTAACATAGTTAGTGTAATGCATGTGGATCACATGGGTTACATATTCCACTAGTTAGCATAGTTTACGTGGGTCCGGTGTTCCACTAGTTAGCATAGTTCATCTGCATTTATGCATTTTTTTCAGCTTTTTATCAGCTGGGTTCCGTGTTCCACTAATTAGCATAGTTAGTGTAGTTCATCTGGGTTCCGTGTTCCACTAATTAGCATAGTTCACGTGGGTCACGTGTGCATGTTTGATGTCTCCTCACCTCTCCTGCTCCTCCGTCTCCTAGGCCCAGACCCGAGTCAAACTCAACTTCCTGGATCAGATTGCTAAGTTCTGGGAGCTGCAGGGGTGCTCTCTCAAAATCCCCCATGTGGAGCGCAAGATCCTGGACCTCTACCTGCTCAACAAGGTGAGCAGAGTGGCTGGTTAGCAGCGGCTGCGGAAGTTAGTAAGGCTTTGCGAGCAGTCAGAACAGAAGTGTTGAAGTGCTAATCTGAGAGGATGACAGCAGGGCAGTGATGCAGAGAGAACGAAAGAACTGAACTGAGAGTTGCCGGTCAGTGGGGGGGCCACTGGCCAACACCACAGCGCTAGCTGGAGGCTAACTCAACAATAGGACAGCAACAGTAATGCTGCTATAATGTCCCGTTTCATCTGTTCCTTCTGTTCCTCCTGTCCCCTGTGTGTAGCTGGTGGCTGAGGAGGGCGGCTTTGACGTGGTGTGTCGGGACAGGCACTGGACCCAGATCGCCCTGCGGATGGGCTTTGCTCCCGGGAAGGCTGTGGGCTCCCACCTGAGGGCCCATTACGAGCGCATACTCTACCCATACAACCTCTTCCAGTCTGGAGCCAACCTGCTGGTGAGAGTGTGTGTGTGTGTGTGTGTCTGAGGGCCCATTACGAGCGCATCCTTTATACACATCACCTCTTCAAGTCCAGGACCAACCTGCTTGTGTTTGTGTGTGTGTGTGTGTGTGTGTGTGTGTGTGTGTGTGGGTGTGGGTGCAAGGGTGGGTGTGGCAGCTTATTTTTTCCTAGCAGGAGGGAGGATGGGGGGGGTGGTTTGGAGAGAGGAAGATGAAGGGAAGAGAAGAGGAAGATGGAGAGATGAAATTAGGAAAGGATACAAGGATGGGGGGATAAACCTGTTTAGAGAAAAGAGAGGAAGGGGTTGTGGGTTAGGGAAATAAAGATAAATTATGCTTAACTGAGTGTGTGTGTGTGTGTGTGTGTGTGTGTGTGCCAGTGCCCTGGCTCATCCATACCCAAAGCTTTTAATGTGATTACTCATACAAGCTGAGGAAAGGGCCCTCTTTGTGTGTGTGTGTGTGTGTGTGTGTGTGTGTGTATGTGTGTGTGTGTGTGTCCAGCTGCTGAAATGTGTGCTCTGGGTCTTCCTGGCTGTGCTCATCAAACTCTTAGGCTACATGATGTGATTAAAATGTGTGTGTTTGGTGTTTAGATGTGATTTGTGTTTGTGTATTTATTGGACATGCTATGTGAAACACACAGACAGATGCAACTAGAACTGAAGGCTAACAGGCTAACAGTAGAGAGTAGAGAGACGCATGATTAAGAGAACTTGTCTTTGTGAAGTCTGTGTGTGTGTGTGTGTGTGCAAATGCCTAACGTAACATGGATGCATGGGCCTGAAAGAGGAGCCAAAGCTGCTGATAGGTGCCCTGGCGATGACCCCTGTCTGCGGAGGTCACGCTAAATAGTTGTGTAACTAAGCTGGCTCTCTCTCACCTCAGGCTCCTGAGTTTGCATCCAAGCTGATGTCATACACTGCTGACCCCCAGCTCTACAAGGTACGTGTGTGTCTCCGCTGGGTTACTCTAACTGTGCTAGGCTATGCTAACCATACTAGGCGCTCACTAAGCTGGGCTACGCTAACTAAACCCCTGCTAACACATGCTACATTATGTATGCTATGCTAAGGAAGTAGCCAACTCTCAGTGCTAAGGCATTCTGGGAGTTAAAGCTGCAGGGCAATAGACGGGGAATGACAAAAAAAATTGCAAACATATCAACAACAAACATAAATATAAACAGATACAAACAAGTGAGTAAGGGGGGAGGTTCTATGGGTCTTTGGTGCTTCTGTTCTGTTGTTGGTGGAAGACCTTTCGGGTTCTGTTGTGTAAACAGCATGTGTGTTTATTTGGGGTTCCGTTGTGTCAACAACAGGGTGTTAATTTGGGGTTCTATTGTGTTCTGTAGGGGCAGTGGTGGTGGTGTGGTGCAGGAACCTGGCATGCTAGTAGTCTGGAAGCTCTGCCGCCACCTTTGTGCCCTTGACCACGGCACCTTTGTGCCCTTGACCACGGCACTTAACCCTAGACTGCTCTGATAGTTAACAAATGGAAGTGGCTGTGGATAACAGCGTCTGCTAAATGCATAAATGTGAATGTAAACAGTAGTGTGTTTGTTTGTGCCAGCAACAGAAACATTCATTCAAATGTTTCCCTCTTTCTTCGTCTCTCTCTCTTTTCCCCTCTCTCTCTTTCTTTGCTATCTGTCTTTTGTCTATATATTACATGTTCTCTCTCTTTCCTTCCCCTCCACCCACCCAATCAGTCCATCTGTCTCTGCCCCTCCCTGTCTGCTCCATTGGCACTCACTGTTTGGAGAAGAGAGTCATGTGCATTTCTGCTCTCTACTCTCTGTGTGTGTGAGTGTGTGTGTCTGTGTGTGTGTGTGTGTATGTGTGTGTAGGGGATGGGGGGGTGGCTGAGATACAGGTCACTTTGTTGGTACCACTGTGTGCGATAGTGTGCGTCATGTGTTTGTCTGTCATTGCCAGGTTGCTGTGTGTGTGTGTGTGTGTGTGTGTGTGTGTGTGTGAGGGCTCAGTAGAGGTTAAGCTCCCTAAGCCAGCATCTGCTGACAGTCTGTTCTCCCTAACCTGCCCTTCACTAGGGTCCAGACTTGTAGGACACAGCCTGCTTCCAGCCTAACCACACACACACACACACACACACACACACACCCACACACACCCACACACCCTTAGTCATGTACATACTTGTGCAGCCTAACCTGTCACAAATACACATATATACACACACACACACACACACACACACACACACACACACACACACACACACAAATTCTTGGTCACAAAAATATGCACACAAAAATGAATACAAAATCGTTAGATCAACATTACTCTCTCACTAATGCGTGTGTGTGTGTGTGTGTGTGTGTGTGTGTGTCTGTCCCATCCTGTGGTGCAGTCTAACTACAGGTCTGGAAGTGGGAGTATGGGGGGGTGGGGGCACAGGGCGGCACACATGGAGACCACTACACACACACATGAACATGATTACACACACGACCATCACTACACACACACATGAACATGATTACACACACGACCATCACTACACACACACATGAACATGATTACACACACGACCATCACTACACACACACATGAACATGATTACACACACGACCATCACTACACACATGACCACCCTACACACATGACCACCACTACACACACATGAACATGATTACACACACGACCATCACTACACACACACATGAACATGATTACACACACGACCATCACTACACACATGACCATCTCTACACACATGACCACCACTACACACACACATGAACATGATTACACACACGACCATCACTACACACATGACCACCACTACGCACACACACGAACATGATTACACACATGACCATCACTACACACATGACCATCACTACACACATGACCATCTCTACACACATGAACATGGTTACACACACTTTCACAAGTGGGAACATACTCAGGTTAGTCGGCCTGCTGGAACACACTTGGCTTGTAAAGCCAGCCACTGTGTGTAAGTGTGTGTAAGTGAATGAATGAATGTGAGGGTTCAGAGCCCTGCCTAATGGCATGTGTATGTGTGTGGTGTGTGTGTGTGTGTTCTTCAGTGTGTGCAGAAGCCGTTGGCACCACCTGACCTCAGTGAGATGGAGAACAAGCTGCATAGCACCCCACAGAGGATGGGAGGGGTACTGCAGTCGATCGACTCCGGTCCACCCGCCCGCAGAGCCAAACGCACGGACCAAGGAAACCCTACCCCCACTGCTGATGAGCTGCCAATCAAAGCGGTACGCCATGGAAACTCAGGATCCAGTAAAGCGTAAACGTCTCTATGCCTCTACCGTGGATCTGCTGAGTCCTGATGAATGCGTAGGGACACTAATAGCCCTGGTTTTCAAAACTATCAAATCGCCAAGGGTGTGATTATGTCGTGTTTACCAACCAATACCAATATGATGCACCACGAGTCTGAATTCAACACTAGTTCTTACTCTCAATCAAACATATTTAGCTAGTGCCTCCTGGACAGCAGCGAAGCAACCTAATAAAGCTAAGCCACCCTACCCTCTCCAGCGAGTCGCCTTTTAGAACCTCTTAGAACAAGAGGCAAACGCAGTGAGAGAGAGTGGCAGTTGAGACCAGGAGAGTGAGCGAGAGAGAGAGAGAGGACGGGACACTGCGAAGGCTGCGCTGTGCGTTCACACCAAGAGCTAGTAAAGCTGCAAAATCGCTTTTGTCGCTCCTAAAAATAGCTGCTCAATATCTGTGTTCATCTTGTGGCTCTGATCGCACATGACGTGCCCATTGCCATTTCATTCACGCCTGAAACGCGTCACAGCTAATTTGCATTTAGTTGAGCAGTTTTTTCTTCTTTTAGTTGCTGTAGTCACCCAAGTTTTATAACTTGTCGAGCTACGCAAATTCCATTATTCTTTTATATCGGGACACCTCGAAGGTCGTTATGCATTGGCCGCTGCAGCGCATGCGTAAAGACAACAAGCAAGCGCTGAAAGAAACGTGCGGTTCAGTTTTAAGTTCAGAAACTAACTTGTACTATTTGCTCTGGTTACTGTCCACTGCCAGCTTGATAACAGCTAATTCCATTGTTGCTAACAGCTAATTCCATTGTTGCTGGCTAGCTTAGCTGTCGCTTCCTAATGTTGTTATAGTTATGATTCATAAGAGCGTTGATATGGAACGGTAAGTAAAAGTTTAGAAAGTAATAATAAGTAAATAAAAAGTAAAAATAAGTTTTGTTTTTTTGGGGGGGGGGGGCACAGTTAGCAGTTAGCATCCAATGGTAATCTATGGACCTTGTGATGTTGACTGAAGTACATAGGGAGAGCTTTAGTAGGACTCATGGCCATGACTGACCATGGATAAGTGTGTGTGTGTGTGTGTGTGTTGAAAGAGATAACAGGAGGTCGGTTACTGTTCGTTAGGAAACCGCTGTTACTGTTGTGTTCATGGCAGAATCTGATTGGTCAGAATGGTCAGGGTGCCCTGTCTTCCTCTTTCTGAGACCTCAGTAATAAAAGCGTGTGTGTGTGTGTGTGTGTGTGTGTGTGTGTGTGTGTGTGTGTGTGTGTGAGTATGTCTGGCTGTGACAGAGAGAGTGGCTTGAATGACATGTTTATGTGGGCATAGTGTGTCTTATTAATATTTTACACACATATAGCTCTGAAAGCTCTTTGTATATGTGTGTGTGTGTGTTACCTTTACAACTGTGTGCCCATAGAAGCTGTGTGTGTGTGCGTGTGTGAATGTGAAATAAGTGCATCCTTTGTGTGTTTCAGTCTGTGTGTGTGAAAACTGAACCAGGGGAGGTGTGTGAGAACCGCCCAAACCTCCGGAGACGGGTGGGATCACTGGTGGCCAAACCTGAACCAGGTGACACACACACACACACACACACACACACACACACAGTGACACACATATACACACACTCACACACACACACACACACA
>PYXC01002517.1:87500-95000 GCA_015244755.2 Tenualosa ilisha | reverse complement strand
TGAGTTTAGTTTAGTCATGTTTCCATGTTATCATTTGCATACCAGTGCATGACCTTTGTCATTTTTATGACCTTTTCATTGGGTGCAATAGTTTTACAAGCTCTGGTAGGAGCACTGAATGACCTAAGCAAAGGAAGGGCACATTGTATTAGACAGAGGAGTGTTTGATATAACAACATAATTAATTGCTTTTAAACCCTCTAATTTACTCTCATGTTGTTTTTAGGTGACAGAATGAGCTGAAAATGTCTTTACTTGTAAGAAGTTGGGTGTTTTGGTAATGTCATGATTGCAGTTGGCCCCATGCTCTGTATATTTTACTATAGGTCTTTGTGAGTCACACTGTCAGTTGCAACCAGCTAGCCATGAACGCTAACTTGATTTGAGAGTTTAAAAATGTCACACTGCTGTTTTTAAGATATATATATTTTGGAGCTTTTTGCCTTTATTCTGATTGGACAGTAGAGAGTGACAGGAAATGATTGGGGGAGAGAGATGGGGACTCATTCTGTGATCTTTGGAAATTAGGTTTTAGAACTCTCAAAGAAATTAAACCTCAGAAATGTAAAGTGATCCAAATTTAAGCGATCCAAAGAAGAATGCAAAACTGAATTTTCGGATGTTTTGATTTGGGTTGTCATACCACTGACTTGGCAGAGACATTGACATAATTCTCCAAAAAGCCCAAAATGAACATTTTGGACACAAAGTTGAAAGTGACAGTAAGGTTACCTTTTCCGATAAATATTACAAGCCAAATTCATCACGGTCACTAATCAGTAGTGAGTGATGGCGATGCAACATGGCTTTTCTCAGAGAATCAATAGAAGTTTACTCCCTGAAGACCCACACTGGTGAAAATCAAGTTCTTTCCCCTTTAAACATATTTATTTTGTGTTTAATATGTTTAATAAGACATATCAGGGGGTAAAACACTGGTAACCCCATCTCTTGGAATATCTTGATTGAATTCTCGGCTTTGCCATTTATGTCTCAAAAAACCCAGATCAGACTTGCCTGTATTGGTGTCATCATTAATATAGGGCACCAATCAAATCCCAACATTCAGCTTCCTGCACGAGCTCAGGTGTCAGTGAGCAAGCAATCTACTGCTCTCCGTACAGTGCAGCCTTAGATTTTACACAGTATTCATAGGCTAACTGCAAACTAGTCGCTCTATGGTGAAATGCGCAGATTTTTATAACAAAATATATAGGCTGTAGCCTACGTTGTGTTTGACATCTGAAATGCAGATTTTAAATTGTCACCTAATGCAATTTGTAGATGTAAAGGGCTTTCTTTTCCCTCCCTATGCAAATATGTTTGTGGTTAATTCAGTAAATTGGCAAAGGGCTTCTGTAGGGTCATATGATTTGCAACCCTTTCATTTTTATAAATATGGATTTAATATGGAAATTTAGCTCAATGGTGGTAACATGGCAGCAAGGTGAGTTAGTGTACTTACAGTCAGGTGAGTTAGTGTACTTGCACTGATGATGGACAGTAAGGTGAGTTAGTGTACTTACAGTAAGGTGAGTTAGTGTACTTACAGTCAGGTGAGTTAGTGTACTTGCACTGATGATGGACAGTAAGGTGAGTTAGTGTACTTGCACTGACGATGGACAGTAAAGTGAGTTAGTGTACTTACAGTAAGGTGAGTTAGTGTACTTACAGTCAGGTGAGTTAGTGTACTTGCACTGATGATGGACAGTAAGGTGAGTTAGTGTACTTACAGTAAGGTGAGTTAGTGTACTTACAGTCAGGTGAGTTAGTGTACTTGCACTGATGATGGACAGTAAGGTGAGTTAGTGTACTTACAGTCAGGTGAGTTAGTGTACTTGCACTGATGATAGACAGTAAGGTGAGTTAGTGTACTTGCACTGACGATGGACAGTAAGGTGAGTTAGGCCACTTGCGCTGAGGTTTTGCTGCTTGTCTTTGCCTGGGTGCAACTCTCCAATTTGACCGAAGATGGTTGATGAAGCTCTAAAGTATTTGCTGACTTTCAGAGTCCATGTCATTCATGTTTTGACTTTGTTGACGTGACCGTCGGACTACATGAAACCTGAAGAGAAAGGAAATGGTGAAGTCTGAAAACACATCACTGGGATTATGGATTAGGCCTACCTGATATCAGCTTGGCTGAAACATCCATATCCAAGTTGCTAGCGCCATCCATTTCTCATGGATTGTTTTGCCCTCTGGTGGCGGTGGAACTGTACTTGTATTCCTACACAAAATATTCACCTACGGGGGCATTGAAGATAGACAGTGCGTCATAGGGGAACATTCAGCATTCTAGAATTTGGCAGGAAGCACAAGATTCGGTGCAAAGGAAATTTGACCTTTAGGGATGAGGGGGGAAGAGTGGATTTTAGGGATGAGGGGGAAAGAGTGCATTTTAGTAGGCACTAATTAGAGCCAATGAAATGAAAAACACACATGGGTGAATATAGTGATATATAAATGACTGGAGTGGGTCTTTAAAAATTAAATTCTGGCCCTGACGCTCATACACACACGAGGCACATGCATGTATACACACATACACTCATATATACCCATGCACATGCACACACATCTCCACTGAGAGGTATAACACTCTGAAAGCTGTTGTCTCCACCCCCAGATCTACCGGACCAATCAGTGTGCAGGGGAGTTTGTCATCACCTTCCCCAGAGCCTATCACAGCGGCTTCAACCAGGGCTTCAACTTCGCAGAGGCCGTCAACTTCTGCACTGTAGACTGGGTAAGGGTAGACACACACACACACACACACACACACACCAGTGTTTGAAACCTGCCCAAGATCAGAGTTCCTTCAGCTGAACTAACCCTAACCCTTGCCAGGGGGAAAGAAGAAAAATATTATAATCTTAAGTCATACACATCATATCACATCACACACACACACACACACACATGCGCGCACACTCATGCAGACACACACACATGCACACACATGCATGCACACAGGTAAGTATGCACGCTGTGTATTACTGTGTGTTTTCCCATGATGAGATGACCTGTGTGTGTGTGTGTGTGTGTGTGTGTGTGTGTTTTAGATGCCGCTGGGGCGTCAGTGTGTGGATCACTACCGGATGCTCAATCGTTACTGTGTGTTCTCCCATGATGAGATGATCTGTGTGTGTGTGTGTGTGTTTTAGATGCCGCTGGGGCGTCAGTGTGTGGATCACTACCGGATGCTCAATCGTTACTGTGTGTTCTCACATGATGAGATGATCTGTGTGTGTGTGTGTGTGTTTTAGATGCCGCTGGGGCGTCAGTGTGTGGATCACTACCGGATGCTCAATCGTTACTGTGTGTTCTCACATGATGAGATGATCTGTGTGTGTGTGTGTGTGTTTTAGATGCCGCTGGGGCGTCAGTGTGTGGATCACTACCGGATGCTCAATCGTTACTGTGTGTTCTCCCATGATGAGATGATTTGTAACATGGCGGCCAAAGCCGAAAAGCTCGACGTGGTCCTCGCCTCCGCCGTCCACAAGGACATGGAACTGATGGTCCGTGAGGAGAAGGAGCTACGTGAGTGTGTCCGCAAGATGGTGAGGAGACACACACACACACACACACACACACACACAAATATGCTCATTATACACAAGAACATGGTGCTCATTGTCTGCAAGGAGGAGCTCTGTGAGTCTGTTCGCAAGATGATTAGGAGGACACACACACACTCAAACACACACCTCATGAAGTAGCAGAATCTGGCTCAGGCACACAGCAGTGTGGCGTGTGAGCTGTTCTCCTCCAGGCCACATAGAGGCAGCAGAGAGCAGAGAGAGATGAGGAGCACAGCGCCACTCCCTCTAGAGGACACAACGAGAACTTGCCACACATCTGCTCTCTCTCTCCTTTCCTGCATTGGCTGGGTGTTTGTTTTGTGTGTGTGTGTGTGTGTGTGTGTGTGTGTAGGGCGTGGTGCAGTGGGAAGTGTTCCAGTACGAGCAGCTGGCGGACGATGAGCGTCAGTGTGTGAAGTGTCGCACCACCTGCTTCCTGTCGGCCCTCACCTGTCCATGCCGACCAGGTGTGCAGGTGTGTCTCCACCACACCGGCGACCTCTGCTCCTGCCCCCTTGCCAACTACACACTCAGGTCAGTCTGACACACACTCACACGCACGCACACACACACACTCACGCATGCACACACACACACACGCTCTCACACACACACTCACACATGCACACACACACACACACACTCACATACACGCACACACACACACACACACACACGCACACACACACAGACACGCATGCACACACTTTTAATGCACTTTTTTCTTTAGTGTTAGTTGATGTCTTATCTGTGGATCTCTTCTTCACCATGAGATAGCAGAAAACACACTTCACCTCCTCTGGATGTCTGGAATATGTGGAGAAATTGATAAAGCTGACGAGACTTGACTTGACACGCACACACACACACACACACACGCACTGCCCCATCACCATCTATATATTCAGGAAACACACTTCACCTCCTCTGGATGTCTGGTATATGTGGAGAAATTGATAAAGCTGACGAGACTTGACTTGACTTGACACGCACACACACACACACACACACACACACTGCCCCATCACCATCTATATATTCAGGTCAGACACACACACACACACACACACACACACGCGCGCGCACACGCACATACACACGCACTGACCCTGTTGTGTGTGTGTGTGTGTAGGTATTGTTTTGCATTGGATGAGTTGTCCCCCATGCTGAACGCTTTGAAGAGGCACGCACACACACACACACACACACACACACACACTGATCCTGTTGTGTGTATAGGTATCGGTTTGCATTGGATGAGTTGTACGCCATGCTGAACGCTGTGAAGACCCGCGCAGGGGTGTATGATGAGTGGGCCCGTCATGTCACCGACGTCCTGGAGGCCAAACTCGACAAGAAGCGCCGTAAGTGAGGTCATCTGTATGCGCCAGAAAGGCCACACCCCCTAATGAATGAGGTCATCAGTAAGGCCACAGTTCTCATTAATCAAGGTCATCAATAAATGCCAATATGGCCATATTCCCAACATGTGAGGTCATCATTATGCGCATTATAGATTGCATTTAACTGGCAAAAGCAGCTGCATGTGTGTTGGTCAGCAGCAGTGGAAATAGATCAGTCTGCAAGTGTGTCTAGATCAGTCTGCATGTGAAATAGATCAGTCTGCAAGTGTGTCTAGATCAGTCTGCATGTGAAATAGATCAGTCTGCAAGTGTGTCTAGATCAGTCTGCATGTGAAATAGATCAGTCTGCAAGTGTGTTTAGATCAGTCTGCATGTGAAATAGATCAGTCTGCAAGTGTGTTTAGATCAGTTTGCAAGTGTGTTTAGATCAGTCTGCAAGTGTGTTTAGATCAGTCTGCATGTGCGTCTAGATCAGTCTGCAAGTGTGCCTAGATCAGTTTGCAAGTGTGTTTAGATCAGTCTGCAAGTGTGTTTAGATCAGTCTGCATGTGAAATAGATCAGTCTGCATGTGTGTTTAGATCAGTCTGTATGTGTGTTTAGATCAGTCTGCATGTGTGTTTAGATCAGTCTGCATGTGTGTCTAGATCAGTCTGCAAGTGTGTCTAGATCAGTCTGCATGTGTGTTTAGATCAGTCTGTTGTTGGCTCCTGCACAGATACACATAAAAAAGACTTGTGTAAGAAGTTGTAGATATATAGATACCTATAATCTGTGTGTGTGTGTGTGTGTGTGTGTGTGTCTTCAGCTCTGTCTGTGTTCCGTTCGCTGATTGAGAAGTCGGATTCTCAGAGGTTTCCGGAGAATGACCTGCTGCGGGATCTGCGTCTGGTGACGCTGGACGCTGAGAAATGCTCCTCTGTTGCTCAACAGCTGCTTAATGGCAAGAGACAGACCAGGTACACATACACACACACACACACACACACACACACACACACACACACACACACTCTCACACACGCACACATATACACACACACACATACACACACACACACTCTCACACACGCACACATACACACACACTCACATACACACACACACTCTCACACACGCACACATACACACACACTCACATACACACACACACACACACACTCTCACACACGCACACATACACACACACTCTCTCACACACACACACTCTCACACACACACATGCACACACACACACTGTCTCACACACGCACACATACACAGACACACACACACTCTCACACACGCACACATACAGACAGACACACACACACTCTCACACACGCACACATACACACACACTCTCTCTCACACACACACACACACACACTCTCTCACACACACACACATACAGACACACACACACACTCTCACACACGCACACATACACACACACGCACACATACACACTTACACATACTGGACGTCTATACACAAACTGACTATTCTTCCTCTCCATCCCACTCAGGTTCCGGTCCGGCGGTGGTAAAACTCAGAACCAGCTGACCGTAGAGGAAGTGAGGTCATTTGTCAGGCAGCTCTACAATCTACCCTGCAGTCTGGCACAAGCCCCGCTACTGAAGGTACACATGCACACACACGCGCACACACACACACACACACACACACACACACACTCACATACTCGTTCACATAAGCCCTTTTCACACTGGAACCCGCTACATTCAGGGGAATGAAACTGTGAGTTCATGGTGGATCAAGCAGTGTGTGTTACCTGATTATTCAAGGTGTGTTACTTTATTATTCAAGGTGTGTTACTCTATTATTCAAGGTGTGTTACCTGATTATTCAAGGTGTGTTACTTTATTATTCAAGGTGTGTTACCTGATTATTCAAGGTGTGTTACTTTATTATTCAAGGTGTGTTACCTGATTATTCAAGGTGTGTTACCTGATTATTCAAGGTGTGTTACCTGATTATTCAAGGTGTGTTACTTTATTATTCAAGGTGTGTTACCTGATTATTCAAGGTGTGTTACTTTATTATTCAAGGTGTGTTACCTGATTATTCAAGGTGTGTTACTCTATTATTCAAGGTGTGTTACCTGATTATTCAAGGTGTGTTACCTGATTATTCAAGGTGTGTTACCTGATTATTCAAGGTGTGTTACTTTATTATTCAAGGTGTGTTACTCTATTATTCAAGGTGTGTTACTCTATTATTCAAGGTGTGTTACTTTATTATTCAAGGTGTGTTACTCTATTATTCAAGGTGTGTTACCTGATTATTTAAGGTGTGTTACTCTATTATTCAAGGTGTGTTACCTGCCTAAAGCTGTGTTGCCGTGTTGGGAGAGGAGGAATGTTAGGTGACGTCAAGCAATTTTTTTGTCTGCTGCAGGTGTTGTTAGCAAAGCTTTAGCAAAAGCAACTAGTCCTGCAGTATCTCTTGATAGAAACCTTATTGGCTCATTCGTGTTTTCTAAGGTGGCCTCCAACCAACCAACAGCCTGCTCTACCAGTCCTGGCCAATGCTAGCAGCGCTAAAGCCC